>PVJD01000092.1:539561-692549 GCA_004026545.1 Mormoops blainvillei | reverse complement strand
GGGGAACTATTTCACTAGGCTAAGCATATTGGAAAAAAAAGGATAAAGTTTGTTTTCTTCTGTCTCAACCTCTAATTTCTATATACACCTCTTTTCACCTGAGGTCCTACTGTCCTCAGATACTTTGAGCCATCTCTTACTTTTGTTCTTGGCTAAGTAGCCTCTAAAAAATAATGTATGATGAGTGAACTCACTGAGTTAGATATTGTGAAGTGTTTATTACATATTGGGCTGGGTTTTAGGCACAGGGAGATTATTAGTGAGCAAGGTAAGAAAGATGCCAGCTTTCAATGAACACACATTGTAGTGGAAGAGACAAAAAAGGAATGATTAAATGATGACACAAAAATCGCTTCAATAGAGGACCCATGGGCAGAGACAGTGGGGTGAGGATTGACTGTGGGAGCAGGGGTCAGGGGAGCAGGGCAGGGGAGAACAATGGGGACAAATTGGGGACCACTATAACTGAACAATAAAAAACAAATAAACAAAGGACACTTCTTATTTATCAATCAACATTCAAAGCTTTATGTCTTCTTTATTTACATTCAAAACTTTATGTCTTCTTTACACTGTAATAAAGCAGTGTAAAAGGATGCATCTTAGTTCAAAAAAAAAAAAATCACCAGAAAGAAATGGTTAGTAAAAAGAAGATAAAATGGGACATGTGATCGAGGGATCGCTGAGAAGGAAGTGTCTAGTTTAGATCATGTGATTCAAATAGTCTCTTTGAAGCTAAAATCTCCCTGAGGAAGTGACCCTGGCCATAGGAATAGAGAAAAGCATTCCAGGCAGAGTGGATGGCAAGCACAAAGACCATGAGGTGAAAATTAAGTTCAAGGAGTAGGAAGGAAGGCCAGAAGAGCTGGAGAGAGTTCATGAGGGGAAGAGCAGTAGGAGAAGACATCTGAGGGCTCAACCAGCAATGGGCCATGTGGGGCCTTGCAGGCCTGGGGAGGGCTTCTACTTTCATTCCTAGTGCAAGTAGAAGGCTTTAAGTGCAGTAATGATGTGATCCCATTTAGAGCTGTGCAAATATGTTCTGGCTGTAATGTGGAGAACACACTGAGGAAAAGCAGAGGTGGACAATGAGGATATGGGTTAGGGACTTCAATCCATCTCATCTTAATTATGACAGTTCAATTCAGTGAACCACTGAAATGGGAGAATGTTGAAAGTAATATGTTACATTCTTGTCATATTTTTACTTTAAGATTTATCTTCACCGGGATATCAAAGTGATTTCTGCACTTAAAGGAATTTTAGAATTTGTGTAGGAGGTTTTATTGGAAAGGAGAAAAATGAATCAACATGTGTTAAATGGCTGGCACTTGGTTTAATTGAGAAGAAAATATTGGGATAAGGGAATGTACATATAAAATAGTTTTAATAATAAGGAGCATTTAGTGGGGAATGAGAGTCATTGTGCCTTCCCTGTTATCACACCATTATGATTCTAGAAAGTACTGGAATTAAGGTTGTCTAAATTGAGTTGGAACCCTGTGTTCATCCCTTTGACTGGCACATTTGGTGCCCCTGAGCCTCTAGGTTTGCTCATTTCATTAACCAAAACAGTTCTACCCCAGTGAGTGGAGATGTAAAAATAATCAATTTATGGCTCTATTAGTTATAATGATATCATTCTGACATTTAGGTCTCTTCAAAGGAGCTTTATAGATGGTATTTTCATAGAATAAAAGAGCTAAAATTTTCTTTTATATTATATAAACATTTACTCATATACTCATATCTGCTCATTTTTTAGATAAGAAAACTGAACCCTAGAAGGGGAAATGAGCCAGAGGAGAGTGTCTTATGCAATTAGTATGAGATGCACACACCAGCCCAGGTCACATGACTCCTGATTTTATACTCTCCATTAATTTCACCTAAGTGTTTACAAGTCCAGAGGATAATTACAAAATATGTTCTTTCTTTGTTTTTCCTACATACAAGCAGCTATGAATGATTAGTTTGGGAAACTGAAGAACACTTCTACCACCCCTTACAAAATAGGAGAGTTTCCCCTTACAAATAATGTATAAAAATGTATTTCTCACGATTGTACTGAGTAGGGTGATTAGGCTAATGGCTTGTCTCTGATGTGAGCCATTCAATAGAGCTTTCGATTCAAGGACATCCAAAGACCTTGCTTATTTTGTTCTGGTTCATGAAATAAAGCAAATTAAGAGAGAGAAAATCATCCTATTTGTCACATTGATTTGAATATAATGAAATGAAAGCATATCATTTATGAAGTAATTTTTATAGAAAATGAAAATTAGACAACTTCAAAACGGGGGTAAGCAGTTAGCCAAATCCAATGAAGATCAATTATTTAATAATCTATATTTTCTTTCTTTAAAATTTTTAATGTTGCCCAGATACAATATCAGCACCCTCTTTGATCCACTATAATATCCAAATGAGGCCTGAGGGATGCATAAATCTTTGTTCCACTTCTAAAGATCCCTAGGAAATCTTTTTGATTATGGAAATTAATAAAGACACATGGAACTTCACATTCTTAAGTGAATAAATATAGATTTTAAAGTACTCCTTTCAAATAATCAAAGCACAAGTCAACATCACCGATGAGATTTCAAAAAAGTACAAATAAAGGTGGAGCTTAAAATTATACCAAGATTAAAACAAAAATAAACAAGCCTAATTGAAGAGCAATATATCCTGGACTGAAAGACTGGAAACCATATTGCACAGTCTCTCAGTGCCAATCTGGATTCTCAATCCTTCCTCAGAGCTCTTCTACTTTTTTACTTACTCTTCAGAGAACCCACAGGGTTTCATGAAGAGAGAGCCTTGTGAACCTACAGCTGGAATTTTAGTTTCATTTTTATAAGGAAAAAAGATGATTTGGAAGTGGAAGATGAACCAAGCACAAGAAAAATAAACTCAAATAAAATTCTTATGTAGAAATATACTGGTCACTTACAGTTGGCCAGGTTAAATTAAAAAAAAACACACACATTGTTTGTATTGAACATACAGGGAAAATAAGGATATGTGGAGTAATTATGAAATTTCTTTCAATTCTTGATGATCCTACCTAACATTTGTACTGTCTGTAAATATCTCAAATTTTTATGTTTGCCACACACTCTTAAGTATTAGTGTTGCTTCTGATGCACGTTAAAAATACAAATATAAGCAACAACTTCAGATATAGGTGTCTGGACTAAACAAGTCCCCAATAATTGTTACACGTGTCCACAATAATTGTTACATGTGTCTAATTGTTACACAATAATTGTTACATGAGTAAAATCTCACCATTCTGTGAAAGCAACTATGGTTATCATACTGTTGGTTTGTTGCCCTTCCATACTACCCATCTAGAAAGAATTGTTTTTTGCTCTGATTCTATTTATTTACATCCTCATGAGATAAATGGCTTGCCTGACCTAACAAACACATTGTCCATTTATGACATATTTTCCTTCATGCCTGTGTCCCATTCATAACCTGCAGTACATTTTCAATGTTATACTTCATCTTGCATCCTCTGTTGGATTCAATATGCCATCTAGAGTAAGTGACAGTGTGGCAAAAAAAAAAAAAGAAAAGAAAGAAAAAAAGGGCAATGGCTATCAGGGATTTTGTTGTAAGTGTTAAGGCACACTGGTTGAGAATTACTGCTCTGAACTTGTTTAGGAAAATCAGTGTCCACATCAGGAGTGCCTTCAACTGGAGGGGTTACTTCTCTTAATAATATCTTACCCATATGATCTTGTCTACTCTACTTTATGTGGGACTCTGAAGTTGAGATGACTTTTGACAACCTCACCTGAAACCTTATCAGTCTTATTTAGGGGGTTTGTCCACTGTCTTCTGTGGGTAAAAGGTCAACGTAAGACTGAGGCAGGTGTTTAGAAGGAAAATGATAATGAATGAATAGGTGTTCACACCATATTTCAAAAACATTTCAACACTGTAAAATTAGTTGTAGAAAAAAAAATGTTCTTCTACTCATTCTGTGATAGGCAGATGTATCCCCAAATTAAAAAGGATGAGTATGCATGTTTGTAATGTTTGTGTGTGTTTGTGTGTGTATTGGTGTAGGTGTGTGTGTTAACCCTGGAAAGTATAGCCTACATTCATTAAATGAGCAACTAGTTTAACTTTTGAAATGTTAACTCATGCCATACTTCACTTTTGGCTGAAACTGAATCATAAAACTTGATCCTGCATTAAGGAGTTATAGATTGTTATGGAAGAAAATGGTGGGAATGAGGGTATGGATGAGATCAAAATAGTATTTATGTACATTTCCTATGCATGTGGCAAGACTTGCACAGCTTCATAATACTCTTTGCATCTTTTCTAATCCTGATCATCCTGCATGGTTTCCCATGTTGCTCCAAAAGGTTGAATATAAAATCTAACACGTCACTCCACCCACATCAGTTCCACAAGTGCTAACGCTTATCTCTGCCTTTCTTGTGCTCTTTTCACTTAGAGTAAGAGTCTGTTCTCTGGAATGTGCATCTCTCCAGTAACTTAAGTCTCCCTTTCTTCTGTTTTCAAGGATGGGAGGAACAGTTTTATTGGACACCAGCTGGGCGGGGTAGTGGAAGTGCCAAACAGCAAGGACCAACGGGTGAAGTCAGCCAGAGCCATTCAAATCACCTACTACCTCCAGACCTATGGCTCTGCCACCCAGGACCTCATAGGGGAGAAGTGGGAGAATGAGTTCTGTAAACTGATGAGGAAGCTCCAGGAGGAGCACCAGGACCTCCAGCTCTACTCTTTAGCATCCTTTAGCCTCTGGAGAGACTTCCATAAGACCAGCATCCTGGCCAGGAGCAAGGTCCTGGTTAGCCTCGTGCTGATCTTGACCACAGCGACCCTCTCCAGCTCCATGAAGGACTGTTTGCGCAGCAAGCCCTTCCTGGGCCTCCTGGGGGTGCTCACAGTGTGCATCTCCCTCGTCACGGCAGCAGGGATCTTCTTCATTACTGATGGGAAGTACAACTCCACCCTGCTGGGAATCCCGTTCTTCGCCATGGGTAACTATCCATCCTTGTGGTAATCGGATTCTTACCGGTTTGGGGCAAGGTAGTACATTTCTTGAATTCTCAGGTGGAAATCTGTCTTAATTTTGCATTAGTGTGTCTATATGATTCTGCAAAAAATTCTCGGGGGTGATGTCTGTTTTACCTTATTGTGCCTTTCAGGGAATTATGGGCTGGCCAAGCCATTTTTCAATTTAGGTCAGAGAATTGAATACTGTCAAAATATTTTTAAATTATACAATATTGTAATTCTCTACTCAGCTTCTTCAAAAGGTATAGGTCAAAGATTATAGAGATTTAAGGAGATGCAAAATCTTCAAAATTTTCAAACAAAATTTTGTAGTTTATATTTATGGGCATCCTTGAGTTGTTCACGATGAAGAGTGAATGCCATAGGATGAAAATTCTGAGGATCACTGATGTTCTCTGATATCAAAGAACTTCTTTATTAAACTTTAGTAAGTCATTTCAAAGTTTTTGCCAAGAATGTACTCCATTTCTCCACCTCTATATAAACTAAGACTTTCCTGCTGCCACTTAAAAATGGGTCCTATAATATTTTTCATCTCGGGTGAAAAAAATTAATGATTATCCTCAGTCAAGATTACCCCTTCTTGTAAGTTTTCTCCCAGACATACAAAAGTAGTCTAGAAAATGGTATATGTATGCATGTGTGTTTGCAAAAGAAAAGATCAAGTCTTGGAAGAAAAGGGAGTGATGGCTCAGCAACAAAACTGATGGGGTTTATCAGAAAAGACATGATAATAGGGATAACTGTGGTACTGCAAAAGAGTTCTTTCAGATGTGCTGCCATTCTCTACATGTAGCTATTGGGAATGTGAGCTGTAAAAATGGCCTCTAGGTGGTGAACTGACATAAACAAGAGAGCGTCAGCTATAAAGGAATTTCTTTTCACTCCTCAGGTTAAAATCAGTGCTGAATTAGTTTTATTATTGATGAAAAAGACACAGGATTGTGGTCACAAAGTCTTCTAGGTGACCCGGGCTCTTTTTGTTTTCACCTTAACAAACATTTTCAAGAATGCTGAAAAGTGGATTGATATTGCAGGCACTGAGACCAAACTTCTTTATCCGGAAACCCAACTTCATTGTGTCCCTGTTAGTTCATCTCATTAAGCCTCAGTTTCTTCTTGTATAAAATGAGGAAAGTAATTGTATCATATTCAAAGAATTGTTTTTCTGAGTTTAATAGAATATACCTAAAGCTAATAGTACACATAGTAAACACTCAATTAGCATGAATATGTTTTAGTGATTAAGCCAGTGTTCTAAGTGTAAAGCATACAATGATGAATAGGATATAGCCCTTGGCTTTAAGAAATTGAAAGTCTTCCTGGATAGTGCGTATCAGTTTGAAATGCACGATCATCTTGTAAATAAAAGGTCTTTTTCCTTTTCCCCAAAGAACTATTTGAAAAAACTTTTCACCAGTGACAAGGGTGAGTCTAGATTTGAACCATTTATACTTACGTTTTTTAAGCTCAATCTCTTGACTTGAAATAATAAGATTCATAAATATCATAGAGCATGAGTCACAAATGAAACATGACTCATTCAAGATTGACAAAGTAGATACCTTAGAATTTATTAGAGAATTGTCTCTTTTTAAGTATATTTTATTGATTATGCTGTTGCAGTTGTCCCATTTTTTTCTCCCTTTTATTCCCTTCCACCCTGCACTCCCCTTTCCTCCAGCCCCCCACCCCCCACCCTGCCTTAGTTCATGTCCATGGGTCATACATATAAGTTCTTTGGCGTCTCCATTTCCTATACTATTCTTAAGCCCCACCCCTGTCTATTTTGAACTTATCTATTATGCTTCATATTCCCTGTACGTTTTCCCCCATTCTCCACCCCCCCCCGTTGATAACACTCCATGTAATCTCCATTTCTGTGATTCTGTTCCTATTCTAGTTGTTTGCTTAGTTTGTTTTTGTTTTATAGATTCAGTTGTTGATAGTTTGTTTTATATAAGTCCCTATAACATTTTACATAATAAGGGCTTGGTGATGATGAACTCCATTAACTTGATCTTATCTGGGAAACACTTTACCTGCCCTTCCATTCTAAATGATAGCTTTGCTGGAGAGAGTAATCTTGGATGTAGGTCCTTGGCTTTCATGACATTGCATATTTCTTTTTAGCACCTTCTTGCCGATAAGGTTTCTTTTGAGAAATCATCTGATAGTCTTATGGGAACTCCTTTGTAGGTAACTCTCTCCTTTTCTCTTGCTGCTTTGAAGATTCATTTCTTATTTTTAATCTTGGTTAACTTAAATATGATGTGTCTTGGTGTGTTCTTCCTTGGGTCCAGCTTGGGACTCTCTGAACTTCCTGGCTTTGCATGTCTATTTCCTTCACCAGATTGGGGAAGTTTTTCTTCATTATTTTTTTGAATATGTTTTAAATTTCTTGCTCTTCCTCTTCTCCTTCTGGCACCTCTATGATTCAGATGTTGGAATGTTTAAAGCTGTCCCAGAGTTCCTAAGCCTCTCCTCATTTTTTTTTTTTGAATGCTTATTTCTTCCTTCTATTCCAAATCACCAATTTGAATCCTGGCTTCCTTCCCTTCGCTGTTGGTCCCCTATTTTTCTTTACTTCACTTTGTATAGCTTTCACTTCTTCCTTTATTTTGCATCCATATTCAATCATTTCTGTGAGTATCCTGATTACCAGTGTTTTGAACTCTACATCTGATAGGTTAGCTATCTCCTTGCCACTTTGTTCTTTTTCTGGAGTTTTGATCTGTTCTTTCATTTGGGTCATATTTATTTGTGTCAGCATACCTGTTATGGTGTAAGAGGTGGAGCCTTAGGTATCTGCCAGGGTGGGACAACCCACTTCACTGCATTGTGGCGCTGTATAAGAGGAAGGAGTCAGAGGTGAAACAATGCTGTTTATTTGGCTCTTTCCCTGCTTTCAGCCACTTCCCGTTATCCACAAGCGAATTGGGCCCTTTTGGTGTTGTTTCCCTGGTAGGTGGGCTTGTGTACTAGGTCCCGTCCCTCTAAGGGACTCTCCCTTGAGAGTGGGAGTTTCTCCTGCTGCCACAACCCCACAGGTTTTTACAGCCAGAGGTTTTGAGGCTTTATTTCCCTGCGCTGGAACCCTGGGTTGCATTGTCTGTCTTGCTCCCCAGCTGTTCCTCCCAGTTTATCTGCATGCGGATGTGGGATTGCCTGGTCCACCAGCCACCACCTTGCCACTTGTCCTCTCTGCCCTGGCTTCCTATTTCCACCGCTTCTGCAAGTCTGGATGAATATTTCTTCCTTAACTCCTGGGTGTTGGACTTCTGTAAAGTTCAATTTTCTGTCAGTTCAGGTTGTTTATTTTTATTGGTTGTTGTCCTTCTTTTGGTTGTGTGAGGAAGCAAGCATATCTACCTACACCTTCATCTTGGCCAGAAGTTCCTTTTCAGGGAATTTTCTAAAACTGGTGATAATCTAATTATGCAATGGAAAGGTTTATCAGGAAAACTTTATATCAAATTTTATATTTTATACAAATAATGAGAAAACTTTTATCTAGTAATGCTAAATTGTAACATCGCTCTACAAAACCAGAGTGGTATTTCCATGTCTTAAAGAAATAAGTAAGAACATGAAAAACCACCATGAGAGAAAAGTGAAGATACTGAAACACACAGTTAGCACACTCTTCTCCTCTTTCAGTGATGTTTAACATCATAAATCAATGCTGGACAGTGTAGGTGCAGAATTCAGGAAGCCTAGTGAATGGTTACTCTTTAGTATTGCTTCAGTTCAAATTCTTAAAATATTCTAAAAAGAACTCTTCTGCTATGTTATGAAACAAAACAATAAAATATTTGCTCTGTCAAGGAGTTTGTTTTGTTGTATTTTGTTTGTTTCTAAAGTAAAGATACCAAGACTGAGAACTAGTGAAATGAAAGGAAAAATACTCTACAGGGTTAGGAAATCTGGGTTTTCATCTCAGCTTTTCCACCATCTTTGTATGTCTTATTGGGCAAGTTATGCATAGTCTTTTTTCCTTTTGTCTGAGTTCATATAATGAAAGATCTGGACATTTTAGTCTTAAATTTTGAGGATCCTATATTATTCATTTCATTCTTAAACTGAGGTTAGAGTTTGATCACGATATTGTGCATCAGTCAGTCGAATTTGGCAGATATACCCCTTCCAGTGGTACACACAGCACTGGTTAAGCCAGTCGTGTAAAGAATTATAGTTAACAAAGTGTCAAAACTGCAGAATCCAAAATTAGTTGGGTATAAAGGAAAGAAGCCCCACTCCTTTGGTAAACCTCAATTTCTATTACCCTCTTCCTACAAGGATCTCTTTGAGGCAATGAACATTCATTCTATTATGCTCCACAATTCAAACTCTTCACCCCAGTTAGAACTTATCTCCGAAGCGGGGTATGTTACTTATGGTGTTATGTTGTTCAAACATCTTATTTTTGGCTACCTCACTTCTGCACGGCATCTGCTTGTTCTTTTTCGTGACTGTTCATCTACTTAATAGCCCCAATATCATTTTGGAGTCCTATCTACTGTACCTCTGTATCCTCTTGCATTCAAAGCCTGTATCAATTTTTATATTTTGTCCTAGTACCCCCATAAGTAATATTAAGTTTGTCTATTTGTACATCATAGATTTGGGTTTAGAAAAGAAAATGATTTTAGGCATTTGTATTTTCTCTAGAAAAGATATCAGAAAGAGAAATACAGACTTATAATAAAATTTTAAAACCACCTAAAATGGAGCCATATAATTTCAGCCTAATGCCCTTTCTCTCTCTATATAAGCATAAACCAGTGAGGATGCCTCTAATTCAATTTATAACCAGTTGTCAGCATTTTTTTAAACTGCATTTGTTTTATGTGGATGTGTCTTCTCTTTCTGCCAGGGAGAAATATGTGTGCAAATATCGCACACAAATGCCAAGCTGGCTCCTACTGTACCTTGTTGGTCTTCTGTGGCTTGTTTCCAGTGACAGTAGAAGCCTCGGTTTATTATTACTTTTGTAGCCCATCCTGAGTTTGTTTTATAGTCCAGCAGTCTTACTTTAGCCAGTGTGATGCCTCTGGAGACATGCAGATGATTTGCTTTTCACATGAACTCAGTTTCCAGGTATGAAACTTTCATTCATCATCTTAAACTGTGCTACAGTTTCATTGGTTTACTAATTTATTTATTAAGCACTTACTACGTTCCAGGTATTTTGGGTTCTATAGTAAAAGGTATCAAACAGAATTGATCAAGCTGTGGCCTGTATGGATTTTACATTCTAGGCCTGCAAAGGGGTGACATCAGAGAGTAAGCAAACCTATATCAATTATCTTATATTATTGATAATTGATATAAAATAATAAAATAAAACGATAATGGATAGAGCATCAGTGGTCAGAGAAAAGCTTTTCTAAAGAAATGAAATCGAAACAGAGCTAAATGAAGTGAAGGGGCATGTGGAAACCTCAGGAAAAAGTATCCCTGACAAAGAGAACTACACATGCAAAGACTTTCAGATGGACCTTGTTTGGTTAAGAAAGAGGAGGAAAGGTACAGAGTAGGCAATGTCTGTGTATTTTGAGAAGGGCTAGGGAGATACTATAGGACCAGGTCATATAGGGCACTGAGAACTTAGTGCTTTATATGGAAAGCTGTCTGAAGCATTTTGAGACTAGAGAGTATGAACTGACATCCTGTAAAGTATCTTTAAGCTATACATTGTAGCTATTAGGTTGTTGCATCTTCCACCATAATATGGAAATTAGTTTGTAATAGAGCAAGAATGATTATAGGGGAACTGTGTAAAACATTATTGCAAAATCTTCATGAGTTATAATAGTGGCTTGATATAGCATGGAAGTAATGAGAGTTGTTAAAAGGCATTAGACTCAGGGTATAATTTGAAAATACAATTGACAGAATTGGCTGTAGGACTGGATATGGTGAGTTAGAAAAAGAACAGTCAAAGATGAACCCGAGCTTTGAGGACTGAATCACTAATAGAAATAAGTTTGCATTTATTGTCATAGGGAGATTGTGGGAGGAACAAACTGTGGGAAAAAAATATCAAGGGTTTAGTTTTGTATCTGCTAAGGCAGAAATGCCTATTAAGCATCCAAGTGGAAAAATGTGGGGTTAGCTCCATAACACAGTATGTAGATCAGGTTCAGAAGTAAAATCTGTACACTGAAGCTGAAAATAAAAATTTTAGATTCATCATGGCACAACTAGTTAATAATGAAATACATGAAACCTGACAAGATCAACTAGAAGATTAATGCGGATGGAAAATAGAAGTCTGAAATCTAATCCTGGGACCATTCCAATGCTTAGAGATTGGGGAAATGAGCATGAATCAGAAAAGACTCTAAGAACAATCAGACAGCGAACGAGCAGAAAAGCCGTAAGAGAATAGTGTCCCAGCACCCAAGAATAGAAGGTGTTTCATGAAGGAGCAAAGGATCAATTGTTTCAAAAGCTGCTAAGAAATTGCATCCAATGAGAAGTGAGAAATGTTTTTTTTTATTTAGCAGTTTGAAGGTCATTGGTGACTTTGACAAGATCTGCTCTCAGGGGAGTGCTGAGGGTAATTTAACAAAGTTCAGTAACACTTGGAGGATAGCAAGTGAAGACAGTGAGTAAAGACAATTTTTTTTCAAGGAGTTTTGCAATAAAGGGCAATACCAATGATTGTATGATGGCGGGAATGTGCAGTCAAGAAAGAAAGCTTCATGGTAAAGCAGAGAAAGATGGAAATTCCTGAAGCAATGTCATTGAGTAGGAGAGATGGCACTAGATTCAGAGGTCAAATAGAGTCATCGACTTTATATAAGAGCATAGACAGCTCATCTATAGTTAAGAAAAGGGAAAGCATGGATATGGACAGAGCCAATAAACTGGTACATGTGGGGGTGGGAGCATGTGGAAATTCTTGTCTGCAGCTTCAACTTTGACAGTAAAATATGAAGTAAGTCACCAGCTGAGAATAAATTTTGGGAAGGAGGTGTTGATTTGACGAAAGAGGAGTTAGAAAGAGTCACCTTGGAAAATTAGAATATGAATTAAGGAAATTTATGAGAATTACTAGGAAGCACTAAGGATCCACTTGAACTCTGTGTACATGAATTTAAAAAAAGAAGTCAGTCAGCATTGTTGCTGAGTCCCATCCCCTCCCTGCCCAGCTTTATTGAATAGCTATTCAGGGAGGAGTTGAGTAGGCATTGGGATGAATTTGATGAGGGAAAAAAATCCAAGAAAAAAAAGAAAAAGGAGAGGGCTTATAGCATATGCAGAGTGACAACAGTAACAGATCATGAAAATTATATTAGTTAGGCTCTGCTAGATTATGTTTACTTAGCCTAACACAACAAAGATTTATTTCTTATTCATAATGGTGTTTGGTGTGTGTCAGGAAACTCTCCTTGGCACCTCTTTACAAATAGAAAGTTAGGGATCCAAGATACCTCCATCTTGCAATTCTGTCTTCTCAGCTTGTGCTCCTGGTCCTAAAGGGAGAGCAGTTAGAGGAATCACACCTATTTGTAATTATACCCAAAGTGATGCAGTTACCTCTCACCATATTCCAGTGGCCAGCAGTGGACAAATGGCCATCAGCTAACTGCAAGGGTGTGTAAAATTTTTTTGAGAGAAAATGGATTATTTCATGAGCATCATTTACCTCTTCCATATCAATTAAGCCAAATAATAAATACAATAAGGATTCATCCTCCAACATCATCATAGTAAAAAGCTGATCGGATCAAAGCTGATTGGATCAAAATATGATTCTTTGTAGGGTCAGAAAATGGTTTTAAGTTGGAGTCTGTTCTACACTATCTACTGCTGTAAAGCAAACATCTTGAAGCTTAGTAGTATAAAATAATAACCATTTCATTATGCTCATGCGTTTTGTGGGTGGGTGTTTTGGTAAGGTCAAGTAGTGTCAACTCTCCCCAACCCCTATCATGTCTAGATCCTTAGCTGAAATGACAAATAGCTCAGGGTGACTTGAACATTGGAGGGCTGGATTAATGGGCTAGCAACCACTTCCAAGATGGCTTCTTTGCTCACATGGTTGGTACCACATCTAGGATTTCTGAAGGATGCTCTCAGCTGGGACTGTGGGACATTGAATTTGAATGTGACCTCTTCAGCATGGTGTTGTCAAGGTAGTCATACTTCTTACATGCTAGCTTCAAAAGTGTTTTCCAATACATCAAACAGTATTTGGCCTAGGGTAGGCACCCAATAAATATATGTGAACTTAATAAATGGCCTCATAGTGTTTCTCAAATGGGTTATGATCTATTAGAGTCATTAGGTCAATTTATGTATTATGATCCACATGTATATTTCACTTCAAGAAAAAAAGAATAATAAGGAATATGAAATATCAGAAGGTACTGCACTAGTATTATTGTGTTATAATTTTTATTTCAGTTTAACATGTATGTATATAATAGGTCATGATGTAAGATGTATTTCCTAATGTGGGCCACAGTCAGAACTTTTAGAAAAATCACTCTAGAATCTTCTTTGGACTAATGTCTTAAGCAGATTATGCAGGTAGGTGGAGATTTATTGATGGAAAGAACTCATCAGAAGCATAGGTAGCAGCTCCTCTTGGTTCTGCTGGAGGCAATATCTTGATTTAGAAAAGGACAGGGTGACCAGAGACATATGATGTTACTTCTTGGGCACTTCCCAGGCATGAACCAGCACTGCACTTAGCATATAATGGGCTCTCTTAGTCTTGATGATTGGTTAAAATTCTTCAATGATTATTGGAACTGTTTCTCAATAAATTGGTTTTGTCATAGGGTCTGTTTTACTTAGGGTCATTAAACCCATCAAAAGCCTTCCTAAAATATCCCTGTTGTTGGGACAGAAAGAATAGTATCATGATATCAAGAATGTTCAGTTGGAGCTGTTACTCAGGCACATTAACTGCAGCCACCTTGCTTTGGGGGAAAAGTGATTTCCTTTGGCGATGAAGTTATTTTATTTGGAAAAGGGTTCACCAATGATGTGAAAATCCCTATGCTTAGCAGCTTGGATTCAGAAGAGCCGGAGTCCCTTTCAGTCCCTTCCTCTTATCTACTAGGTGGTTTCTCCCTTCTGGGTCTTTCATGTTTTCTCTCTCATAAGATGGGGAAGCTGGACTGATTGTTCTTTAACATCACTTCCACCTTTACACTTCAATCAGGGAATCATTTATTTGACACCCAGACTATATGTCACCTCATCTAGATTTTTTGCCTCACTGGGAACTGAAACTTGGTCTACTTGGCATCTTTTCCCAGTGTCTAGTCCAAAGTGTGTATAGTATGTATTTTATAAAACATTGACCTATTGATAGCTTTGTGACTGTTAAAGTTCTTAGAGCAAGAAAAGTGTAAACTTTTGGTTGTTTTTAGCTTAGATGTCCTAAAGTCCTTATTTTTAGGTTATTCTTCAGTTTTAATTTCCTGATATTGAGCTGCTCTTATATTGTAGATGTGAAATGGACCTCCTAGGATATTTTTAATTAGTTAAGACATTGTCTTACTGGCTGGTTTCTGTAGACTTTGTAGGAGGTAGGAAGAAAACAGATCTTGGTATAACAAGCAAGAAGTTGAATTTTATGCCGAACATTTGAGGTAGAACTGAATAGTACATACTTTTTATTGTATAGCACTGTCCAACATTAGTAATAATTATATATTGACTTCTTAAGATTCTGTATTTTCTTTGGAATCTACCCTCATTTTTGTATTTTTGCTATTAATGAGCTTCCTCTACTGGTAGTTGGAGTTTGGGAATGGAGAAGAGAACAGTTACATAATACAGTTGTACTCAGGGTGAGAAGCATATGGGCCCATTTTGGTGATCTTTTTTATCTCAGGAGTAGCTGATATGCTGGTTTAGACTTTTAAAATGGACAGACTTATAAATAAGCCACATGCTGCCTAATATGTGCTGCCCTTGCTTTTGACCTCATAAATTAGATCATGAATCAGGCTTGAATATTTAAGCCGACAGGGAGATGAGAGACTTCAACTTACCCGGCACATGGTAGAGCTATGACAGGCACTCCCACCTCTCCGACATGGACACCTAAGCCTTCCTCAAATACATGTCTGTGACAGGCAACCTTAACTATCCTCATTAATTGAAGTTGAATTGACTGTCATGTCAGAACATTCCAAGAAAAAATATTACTGATGCAGGAGAGCTGCAGTTGCCAACAAGAATGGGATTTTCTGCAGTACTCCATCAAAGTAAATACTGCATCAGGGTAAATGCTGCAATTTAAACTCTCGAAACTTGAAGGGTGAAAAAGCGTCAGGGCATACACCATTGCTCTTCTGAGGAAAAACAAAGTCCCATCTTGATAAAAATAATTTAAAAATTGGAGACTTCTTAGATTCAATTCTTTTTAAAGCTGGTGTTTTCATACCCAGATGTATAACAAAGAGGAAAATTAGAAGAGAAACACGAGATAAATCCTGTGTTGATTTGAGGATCACAGAAGCCAGCCTTCAGCTTTCAAAAACTGAAGGATCCCTGTGCCCTGATTCCCATCTGCCTTCCTGCAACACTGTCGTTTATGTACCGTATGCATCAAATCACCGTATGTCATAGTTGTATGTCCAGACCATGGCAAAATGCTATTACTCAAACCTTGGCTTGCAGGTATTATGTGCCCTTAGAGAAGTTATAACTCTGAGTTTGAACTTAATATAAAGAAAATCATGCTATTTTTTCCTACTGCTTCCCCACACTGACTGGGCCTAAATGGGGATAAGAATATATATTGGCCACTGACATTTCCAGTGACTGTTTCAACTTTACATGTAACATCCTAAACTAAATGTTATATTTAATATTATAAAGCAGTAAAGTATTAGTTCATAATATTTACTAATAGTATTTGTGGTGACTTAAATGAAAAGCATAGAGTATAACTATAAAAGTCAATGATATAAACCAAATAATGATGGAAGTTCTGTATACACAATACAGACGTTCACATTGCTGGACCCTATCATTCTATGTTGGCTACCTTTTTTTGTTGATAAATTTTCCAAGATGAATAAACACCGCTGACTATGTTAGTAAATGAACTAAGTAAATAGCGTTTCTGATGGTTTCTCCCTTCCAGTCTCCCTGTGAGCTTTTGATATTTTCCTTTTTGGTTATGTTATTTCTTCCATTCTGCTTATCCCTTGGCCCACTCTGCTAATTCTTCACAATATTATCCTGAGAGATGAAAATCCTAAGGCAGGGACATGTTGGTTGAGCTTTCTTGTTTCCCTGACCCTTCCCAAACACTACTACCAATATGCCATCTACTTGCTCACTCAGCACTCCTGTGTTTCTACAGCAGTCTATCCAAGGGAGAGGGGCTTTTCCAGGGAGAACCATGGGCTTAGTTGCTGTGTAGCTACTAATTCCAGTTTCCTTTACACTCTTTGCTCTGGCCAAGCTGCTACATGGCCAAGATACAAGGCTGTTTCATGTTTCATGATTTTTTTTCCAGAAATTTCCTTCTCTCTCCCCCTTGTTCTGATTTTAAAGGCTAAAATGCCCTTTGCTCTATGGTGTTTTTTACTGACTTCCAAACCCAAGAATGACTGATTTCTTGTTTTATCTACCCTTGCTTTCATTCTATCTTCACTTCCATACTAAGGTATAAAACCTTCACCAGAAAAGCTAAACTTACTCTTTTTGTGTCCCCAGCAACTAGTAATGGGGTTAGCACAGTAAAGGACATGTTTTAAATATATGTTTGGGTTGACTGAATGAAGGACGGCTCTGGCATATCGGTGCACTATGCAGAACTGGCCTCCACCTTGGGTTCCTCGTGTAACACTTGAGCAGGTTACCCTCTCTGCACTCCCCAGCCATCACCAACAGATTTTCTTCTCTACCCTCTCCTCCCTAATAATTTCCCTGGAAGGCCGATTTTCATGGCCTCCATCACCCACACTCCCTTGTCCTCTGGCTTGGGGTTGAGCTTGGCCAATAAGGAGTATTAAGGGCAGATGAGAAAGAGGTCAAGGCCTTTCTTTCCTGCTCTTGTCTTCCTCACTTGGGCACTCTTTCTCTAGCAACAACTTCAGCCCCTGACAGGCAGCCACTCCTCAATATCTACAGTTCATACTGGACCTTGGTGATACTGTTTCCTCCCTTTATTCTTTTAGACTTATAAGTGGCAATGGTTTCCTGCTCGTGATAGCCTCTGCACCTCCCAACACTCCTTGTTGTTCTGGCTTTTTTCTTTTTAATGGCTCTTCCAATACCTCTGTAAGTAATCTCTCGATTAGGTCTTTTTTATTTATACTACCTGAGGGGCATCTGTATCCTGTCAAGCCTCTCTATCTCTTGCAAGATATGATACAGCAACCCAATATCTTGTTGGATTTGAAGTCCTGCCCTGAAATCCATTTGCGTGCCTTAAGCTCCTGCCTAACTCTTGCCAACCAACCTTCTCCAGGGCACCGGACCCTACTCTCCACCAACCCAGCCCTTGGCCCTTAACTGACCTAAGAGCAGTCTGCTTTGCTTATCTGAATTTGATTATCAACTGACACCTAGATACCTGCTACTATACGCTGCTCGTCAGTTTGGACATCTTACATTCCCAATGTACTTTTTTTTTCAGTAAGTAGAACTCTTGAGGGCATGCAAGATTCCTCTGCAGACTTATTTTTGTATCTTTTATGGCTACTGTGATATGACTTTTTTAAGAACAATTCTAAAGAAAAAATTCAAAAATCTATGTTTTTATCATCACCCTTGGTAAAACTTGGGGCTGCCATTAATAGAGGCTACGCCCTTTACGAAACAAGAATCAGAGCTTATCTCACTGGAGAATTCCATATCGCCACAATGGTTTTTAGGTCATGATGGCTATTTTCTTCCTTGTACCTAGTTTAAGCTAAAAGTAGTTTGCTATAAAATTGTTGCCTCACAGTCAGATTTTCCATATATATATAAATAAAAGAGGCTGCCTGTCCTTGTTTTGTGACTTGGTGCCTGTGCTTTTGCAGTTATAAATAGCATTGGCTTTCACTCCTGGCACGTAGCACTGTAAGCTTCCATCTAATTTGCTGTCCATACTCACCCTGAAGTCCTTTTCAGCATTGCTGCTTTCCAAGTATTTCCTTCTCATTGAGTATCTATGTCTCACTTTCCACAAAACTATTCATTTTTTTTTTTTATTTTCAAGGTTCACACACATTCTTCTACCAACCTTTATTCTCTCTAGAAACACTTTTTCAATTCCTGATTGGTCATTCTTTTTTAATTCATTTTTTCTCTTATTATAAAAACAACTGCGTATCATAGGAAAACAATGAAAGCAAAAGAAAGTATAAAACCACCATCCAGAGATATTGTTGATAAAAATTTAATGTATATCTTTTGACTATATCTGCAGATAAACAAAAATGTACATATAAAAAACAAAACAAGATGACTCTATTTATTTCATTATGCAGCATTCTTTTTATTGAATAGCTCAAGAATCTCCATAATACAAAAATATTAAAAACCTGTGTTATACCATTTTAATAGTTACCTGTTAACATGCATGAATACTGCTCAGAGTAAGAAATAGAACATCACCAGCCTTCCAAAAGCCTGTCAGTGTCTCTTTCTAATCACACTGTCTTATTTTGCAATAGCTATTATTATGACTTTTAAGATAATCAGTTCTTAGCTTTTCTTCATAGTTTTATTACCTGTGTTATGTGCTTACAAATATATATTATATCTTCTTCATGAACTAAATAGTTTATCAGCATAAACTAATTTTCTTCTCTAGAAATGTTTAAATTCTTTTAGTTTTAAAGTCTATTTTCTGATATTAATACTTTATAAGAATCTCCTGTTTATATTTAGGTATATATTTTTCATTATTTTATCATATATTTATCATTATTTTAACATCAACTTTTTGGTTTTCCTAGATTTTCTTTGTGTCTTGTACATTGTATAGAATTGGATGTGGAGATTTTTCCAGTATAATGATTTTTGTCCCTTGGCTATAGAACTTAACCCCTTTAGTTCCTTTAATATAATTTCAGATATCTTTGGATTTAAATTTACCATGTTATTTTGTGCTTTCTATTTGTCTCATATGTCCCACATATGTTTCTATCTATGTATTTTTTCACTCTCTTTTTTGTTAGGTTTCAGATTGACTTAATGTATTTTATTATACCTTTTTTCCTTTTGCATGTTTGGAAGTTAAATGTCTGCTTCTAATTTCATGATTGCTCTAGGAATTATAATATTCATACTTATCAAAATCTAAAATTTATAAAAACTTCATTTTTCTTCCTTATATAATAAAGAAGCTAGATCATTTGAACTTCATTTAGACCCCTTTCTGACTTATACATATATTATATCTGTTTAGCATTTTAATTCTAATATTACTATTTAACCTCACTGGATTTTTTAAAAAAATTATACTTTATAGTCTTTTTCATTCACACACATAATACTTTTTTATTATCACTACTTCTTGCATCTCAGGGTCTTCATTTGAAATTACTCTTTTCTTTTCAAAGAAAATTATTTAGTACCTTTAGAGATGTTCTGTTGGTGAAAAACTTAATTTTTTCTTTACTTTTTTGAACATGTCTTTTTTGCCTTCATACTTGAAAGGTATTTTTGCTAGGTATAAAATTCTTTCATTACATTGAATGTAATGATTCTCTAAAATAATGATTCTGTGTCATCTTTATTCCATTATCTTTTTCCTCTGACTGATTTTTTAATATTTTTCATTGTCTTGGTTTTCTGCAGTTTCACTATGAAATATCTAAATGTGGCTTTCTGGTTATCTCACTGAAGATTCACTGAGCCTCTTGATTTAATGGATTATTGTTCTTTATAAATTCTAAAACCTATCAGCTTTAGCTATTAAAAATTATTCCTATCTAATTCTTTTCCCTCCCTTTGAGCTCCTAACATATGTTATGATTTTACATGTGTCACCTAGATACCTGCTACTATACTCTGCTCATCAGTTTGGACATCTTACATTCCCAATGTACTTTTTTTTTCAGCAAGTAGAACTCTTTCCTACCCTCCCTTTTACATTTTTTCTTTGTTTCTCTGTGCTGCATTCTGAATAATATCTTCAATTTGTTAGAGCAATATACTAATTTTATCCTTTGCTTCATGCTTGGTCTGAATGTTTATTTGTCCCGAAAATTCATATGTTGAAACCTAAGTCCCAAGGTAATTATTTTAGGAAGTGGGACTTTCGGAGATGATTAGGTCATGAGGGTACAACCCTTTTATAGAAGCACAATTGAGATTAGTGCTTCTATAAAAGAGACCCCAGAGAGCTAGTCACAATGAAAAAGGGTCACCTATGAATCAGGAAATGGTTCTCACCGCAAAACCAAATTTACCACCACTTTGATCTTAGACATCTGAATCTCCAGAACTGTGAAAAATAAATGTTTATTGTTGTTAAGTGGCCCACTTTATTTTATATTTGTTGTAGAAGCCTAAATAGACTAAAATACTGCACCTAGGCAGTTGCTAAATGACTCATTGAATTTTAACTTTTATTATTGGATTTAAAACATTTCTACAAGTTTGATTTAGGCTTTTTGAGACTCTTATGTTTGTATCCATTTTGTGATATCTAAAGTTACTATTAAGTTTATATGTTTTAAAAAATAAGCATAGTCTTCTATATAACAATTCACATAATGATAGCTTTTTATAATCATTCCATTATCTGAGTTCTTTCTGGCTCTGCTGCTACATGTTGTTTGGATAGGTCATAAACCAATCACTTTGTTTTCCTGTATGCCTAGCTATCTGAGTGTCTGGTAGTTATTATTATTGAAAAAAAATTATGCATATATTCAGATTTCTATGATGGTATTCTCTCTTCCAAAAGGGATTTGTGTTTCTAACTGTCTGGTACCTGGGAGGACTTACAATTGGAAACCATCTCAAATGTAGTTCATAGCTTGAGTTTACCCACTCCACCTAGCATCTCCAGTATGTAGATATACACAAAGACCCATCTATGAAAACAACTTATGCCCTGCTGGGTGGCTCAGTTAGTTAGAGCATCATCTCATATACCAAAAGGTTGCAGGTTTGATTCCTGGTCAGGGCCCATGCAGGAAGCAACCAATTGATGGTTCTCTCTCTTCCTCTCTCTCTAAAATCAATAAACATATCCTCAGGTGAGGATTAGAAAACAAAGTATAAGACATTATTGTTTTTCCTTTTAATTTTTCTTCTCCTGCTCTGCTTAGCACAGACACAATCTCCAAAATGCTCTTTGATGGGAGGAGGTCCGGTGTGGCATTGCTCTAAATTTGTGGCCTCTGAGATCCCAACTTGAGGTGGAGAAGTTTTCTCAATATGACCTTTCAACTTTAGCAGCTGATGGAGTTAAATTTCCACCCACCCGCCATCCCTTGAGACTATTGATCTGATGCTCAAGTGCTGTGTATTACAAAAAACCTCACAAGGAGAAATGAATTGCTGTGAAATTCTGTTAAACACTCTAGGTTCAATCCTACCCCAAGATTTTGGCCTTCAAGTTGCACCTCTTTAGTGACGTTCAAATGATGATATTTGTTAGTGTAAATGTTCCAAAGCAAAATGTTCTAAAATGGTAGTTGAGCAGAATGACTTCATCCAGAGCATGACACTACCACATTACCAATGTGGAATGTGATATTCATGCAGTGCTTTCCCCTTACAGTGACTTACTTTTCATATCCATGCTCAGAAAGTGTAGAAGGTGCCAATGACTTTTACTCGATGATATTATTGTTAATCCTATCCTACAATTTGATGTACAGTGAGAGAGAAAACAGAAATAATGTTCATGGTGATTCTTAGAGCTCACAGTTCAAAAATATAATTCTTTGGAGCATTCTGGGTTTGAGTTTAATTAGACCAGATTTATAGAAAACATAATACAGCTCCACTAAGCAAAACAGGTCCAGAGTTTTGCTGACAGGAAAGTATAAAGCATCTCTTGTGAAGTAGGTGCAGTCAGTTAAGAGCAGGCACATTTATGATCTGAACTCACAATAATCCACTGTATACAAAATTTGTTTTAGATAAGAACAATGGACAGACGGGATTTAAATATTTGGCTAATGGTTTTATTAGATAATATGCTCTGCGGCCCGGGTGCTAACACAGGAGCTCTGGCTCCATCTAAGCTCTCTGCCGCTAAGCATATTGTCTCTATGTGTTTTTAAGTAGCTAATTACTAGACTAAGTAAAGTTTTCTGTCTAAAATACTGTCTACAAGATTCTCTCAAAACTCAGACATATGTCCCATCTGATAGAGATTATATGCAATATTAATATAACATATTACTATATCATATTAGAACATTAACTATGTACATATGCACACACAATTACTCAGCTCAATATAGAATGAGATTTAGCATGAGCCAAGTCTGCTTGGCCTCTATGCAAAAGCAATTTAGATATTGAAAAACAAACAAGCCAAAAAAACCCCACACAATTTTAGAAAAAAAATCTCACTTCAGTATAAGATAACATTACCAAAAGTTTTTCTCCCAATGTAGATTCCATGGGTATTGCTAAAAATATTATTGTCTTTGAGTGAAAAACTTTTATGCTGAAATGTCAGGCTTTTTATACCTTAAATTAACAGTGAAAAATAGGGCACGACAATAGAAAATTATCTAAATGTGGATATACAAAACAAATGGTAATTGAATCAGCATGCATTTGATTTATTAAAACTAGCTCTTTTCACCCTTTATTAAATGAAGGATTTCTTTCCTTCATTAAGAAAAGAAATTGAATGGGAACTGTTATTTCATAAATTGGTTTTCCTCTAATTTTTACAAATTTCTACCTTTATAACACTAAAATATTTTGACTAAATAAATGGCTTTCATACAGTGTTTTGCTAACCATGCATATCTTTTGTTACTGCAACTAATTTTATTGGTATCCAAATATATTACCTCATTTTAGTAAGTTACTTCATAAAATTCCCTATGACCTGATGTTTGTCCTTGTACCATTTATAGATTTTTAGCATGTTCTTCATTTTATGCTATGTGGCCTTTCCAATATTTATTTCAGACACAGAGAACCAATGCTATGGATGTGATCATTGTTATTCAACTACGACAGCTTAAAACGACAGCGAGGGGGAGAGCGATGCATAAGGGAGGCAGGAGTCAATGAGAAGCTAGGTTCTCAGAATCATCTCACAGAATCGCAAGAAGACATACATTATGTTTTATGAATGAAAATCAGTTCTCACAAGTAAATGAAATGTGTTGGAATGGTCACAATTATATTTGAAATTGCCATATTATATGTTTCATTGCAGAGAACTGAGGTAACCCTATACTCACATTAAATTCATAGAGAAAACCCTAACCTTCCATAAGATACAAAAATTTGTCTTTAGACCTAAACTTAAAAAAAAATTCTAAATTATGTTTTGTAATTGTTTTCCCTACCTTTGAAGTTGCTTTAACCTAAGTTATGCCTCACTTGTATTTTATTTTAGATCTTAAGTGGGAGCATAACAAATTGTTAATTAAATCATCATTATATTTATTAACATTTATTTTTCTTTGATGAATAATCATTGGTAAATATCTTCTGAAACTGTATCCATATATGTACCTGAGGTAGTTCTCAAGTATCCATTGATTTGCACTGAAACTTGATACCAAATAGGCATTTTCCTATTTTAAAAAATCAGTTTTAGAAACAATTACCCTTAAAACATAGTATATAAGATTTAAATATATATATATGGCAAAGTAGGAATGCCTTGAATTTTTTGTAGTTTTTGGTAATTATGAAGTCAATGATAATTATCAATTTTAAGTATATTTATAGAGAAACATTACTAATGCAGATATATTTATAACCAAATATTTATTGATGTTTCATGTCACTATCCATATACAACCTCTCGTTTCTATTTAAATATACCATATTAAAGGTGAAGGAAATACATCGTTCTTTTGGTTTCAATATTACGCGTACATTTGTGATACTGTCATGAACTGACGTAGGAACCGGGTGAAAAAGCCATTTGGTTTACTGCCAAATGTTTGATATTTATGATTCATTGTCTTTCTTAAATGCAAAACTAGAATTACCCTTTTTTACTAGGTTCTAAGATTAGAAAGACAGTTTAGCCTAGATTACTGTAATATTTAATTTTTTTAAATTTGAACTTCTTAAGCTTTTAGCCATAAGCATAGCTTGCTAAGTTTATCAGTAATTTGCTGTCCTCTTTAGTTCTCTTTAATGTGTTAAAATAACTTTAGTCAGTTACCAAAATTTTATCCTATTACACATAAAGACTTAGTTTTGTCATATGGTTGCACTATTAAAAAAAACTAAGCTAGGAAATCTCAGTTATTTGTCCTTCAAATCTTAAAAACACCAAATGTGCCTCCCTAAAATAGAAAAATATATATTTAAGAAAACAATTTTAATGTCATGCTTTTAAATTGCTCTCAGGATACTTGTCTGAAATGTAGGAAAACTGAATATTTAAACCACTGAAAATTAAACCTTTCTCTTCTGAAATTCAAAAACATTTCCTGAAGCAAGGATAAATCCAACATTGGCATTGTAAGGCACCCTGAAGACTTCCTTTAGTAATCTTTAATTATGCTAAAACAATTTTTCTGTTGCAGAAATAAATAAAAAATGAAATACTTCACAAACTGTAGTATTCAAACAACTTTTTACTTTCCTCTATTTTACCTCTAACATATTTCTCTTGCTTTTGTCTATCACTTATTTTACTTTGATGTCTATATTATTTTACCCTAACTTTTAGAAATATGTAATTTATGTAAGTAGCTTTCCAAATGCTTCTCTACATTTAATTTAATTATATTAATTTAATTCAATGATATTTAATTAATTATTTTTCTTTTTTACTTATTGGTTATTTTTTATCACATTAATTGAGGTGACATTGGTTAATAAGATTATACAGGTTTCAAGTATACATTTCCATGATATGTGATCTGTATATTGCATTGTGAGCCCACCACCCAAAATCAAATCACCTTTGTCACCATATATTTTATACCCTTTATCCTTTACTACTCTCCCACCCCCTTTCCTCTGGTAACTACCATATTGTTGTCTGTGTCTATGAGTTTCAGTTTTCTATCCCATATATGAGTGAAATCATATGGTTCTTAGCTTTTTTTGACTGACTTATTTCACTTAGCATAATATCCTCAAGGTCCATCCATGTTGTTGCAAAAAACAATATTTAATGTCTTCTTATGGCTGAGTAGTATTCCATAGGATTGATATATATGTACCACATATTCTTCATCCAGTCCTCTATTGAAGGACACTGGTTGTCTCCCAGTCTTGGCCACTGTTAATAATGCTGCAATGATCACAGGGGTTTATATATCATTATGAATAAATGTTTTCGAGTTTTGCAGGTAGACCCAAAAGAGATATCTGGGTCATACAGTAACTCTATTCTTAATTTTTTGAGGAACTGCCATATTGTTTTCTATAGTGGCTGTACCAGTTTATGTTCTCACCAGCAGTGAATGAGAGTTCCTTTTTCTCTACAACTTCTCCAAGACTCATTATTACTTATCTTGTTGATAATAGTCATTCTAACAGGGGTGAGATAGTATCTCATTTTAGTTTCGATTTGCATTTCCCTAATAGCTAGTGAAGTTGAACATCTTTCCATATACCTGATGGCTGTTTGTATGTCTTCTTTGGGCAGTTGTCTGTTCAGGTCCTCTCACCAGTTTTTAATTAGATTATTCAGTGTTGAGTTTTATGAGTTCTTTATATATTTTGGATATCATCCCATTGTTGAAGCTATTGTTTGCAAATATCATCTCACATTTGGTTGGTTGCCTTTTTGTTTTGTTGTCAGTTTCTTTTGCTGTGCAGAAGCTTTTTAGTTTAATGTAGTCTCATTCCTTTATATTTGCCTTTGCCTCCCTTGCTTTTGGGGTCAAACTCATAAAATGTTCTCCCTGACCAAAGTCCATAAGTTTGGTATCTACATTTTCTTCTATGCAATTTGTTGTTTCTGATCTTATATTTAGTTAGGCCTTTGGTCCATTTTGAATTAATTTTTGTACATGGGAACAAACTGTAATCTAGTTTTATTCTTTTATAATTAAGTATCTAATTTAATTCCATTCTCAAGGTGTTAAGGGCTTATTTACTTTCTGCTGCCATATAATTATTTTATAGTCTTTTAAAAAAGTTTTCAGAATTATTTATCTCAATATGCACTGGATCCCCTCAAAGATAATATAAACTTGTTTGAAAGTCAGCTATACTACAACATTCAGAGTTAATTGAAAACTTTTATTGAGCACATTGTCTGCTAGAGATTTTGCTAGGTAGCAGGGAAAAAGAGGTAGGCAAGACTGATGTGATCCCTTTATTCACAGAGATTAAATTTTAACTTTTATACATGTGAAAAAATAAGGCCTGATTTAGGGTATAATCTGGGATATTTTGCAGAGATAAAAAAGTAAACACCAGAAAGGAGCTATAAAGTAGAGAGATCAGACTGTGGTTGATTTGTTGAAGAAAATTCAAGGTATGGTGAGACTTAATATCATCTTTATAGATAAATAATACTTCTAATTAAAAATGCTTCTACATACATTTTCAATAGTCTCCCTCCCTCCCAATTGACTGAAAGCAACCAAAGAGTCACAACCCCAAGCCCTTAATTGTGGGTATCTGCTATATTGGAACAAAATGAGAGCAGATGTAAATATTCAACCTGTGTCCAACTCCTTGGTCTTCTGGTGAGCTGGAGTTCCCTTGACAGCTAAATGTTACAATTCTGTGAAGAGCTCTAACCATCCTTCTGATACTGGAATGAGATGTAGAAGCTGAGGCCAGCCTAGGGGGAGTCAGAGGAATGTCTCATAGGAACCTCTTTCTAATGTAAACTGTTTGGAAAATGGAGCAAAGGAGAGAGTAATTTCCTTGACAAAGGAAAACTGAGATGAGGACCAGAGGGGAGCAGTGTGAACTTCCCCTAATCTAGGGATCCCATCTTTTCCAGAGGGTCTCAGCAAGCCGTTCTGACCTCCTGATTGACAAAAGCAAAATTGAGATGCGGGACCAGGATAAAGAACACAAAGGGTTTGGTGAGGGAGATTCTAATATGTCCCGCTCAAACTGAAACTTGAAGGTGAGCCCACCTCACTCTGAGAGCAGCCGCTCCAGTTGGTCCTAATAGAATTGTCTCCATTCTGTAACCAGAGAGGTGCCAGCACAGAAAAAGAAGGAGAAAAGAGTATAAGCAAGATGCACATGATGGAATTCTACCAGAAGAGTAATTTATTCCAGGAAAGGAGAAACCTCAAAGCTTGCTCCATAGAAAATACAAACGCCACGACTTCCCTGGTGATTATAAAAAAGTGAACGATAGACAAAAAAGAAAAAAAAACAACAACAGAAAAATGGAAGAGACAGCGAAAAAGAAGAAAAACAAACCGGCAGAGCTCAGTGGGGGAAATGGAAGGAAAAAACTAAAACTGTTATTGGAACAAAATATAAAACAAGAGTGAAAACACAGAAACATAGAACACAGATGAGGAAATCACACAAAATGAAATAAAAAGAACAAAAATAGGAAAGCAATTAAAGAGATTGAGAGAGAGACAAAGGGATCAACATAATGATAAGCTGCCATTTTGAAGAAAAATGTAAAAATTACGAAGCAGAAATAAAATATTCATAATTATCCCAATTGTCTTTCAAGCATTAATATTAAAGATAGATGATATCCTGTGTCTAATAGCTCAGAGATTAAAGAAAACATGATCCCTCATTGACACAGAAACTCCTTCATAAAATGTCATTAAATAGGTATTTAAACTAGAACTCAGAATTGAGAACCCATGATAAAATTAATTAAAATAGAACCAAAGTTACCAATTCTGAGAATTACAGATATAGAATTGGATGCAACTACTATGGATTTTAAAAATGTAAAATACATATTATAACAAAATCAAGAAGGAGTGAAGGATTATGTGTACCTCTTGCCTTTCACAGTGGGGAACATATAGATTGTGCTTACTGTTAGAACATGAAAAATTTTAAAATAACCTAATATTTTAACTTTTCATTACTTTTTCTCATTTTTACTTAGAAGAATTATTTTGATACTTTACAATTATAAGCATTCCATGTGAAGTTTAGCAATTTATTTTGAGGAACATATTTTTAAAAATGTGATCACATTCTATTATGTTACCAAGATTATTTAGTAATTGTCATTGATATTAGACAGGTATAGCTAAAACATTTTAAATAATTCTTTTGTTTTTATTTTTATTTTTTTATTGTTACACAATTACAGTTGTTCCCATTTTCCCCCCATTACTCTACCCCACCCTATCCATCCCCACCTCCAACATTCAGTCCTCACCCCGTCCCCAGGGTCTTTGTCCATGGGTCCTTTATACATGTTCCTCGATCACCCTTCCCCTTCTTTGCCCCATTATCCCCCCATCCTTTCTGGTTGCTGTCAGTTTGTTCTTCATTTCCATGTCTCTAGTTCTATTTTGCTTGCTTGTTTGCTTTGTTGATTAGGTTCCACTAATAGGTGAGATTGTATCATTCTTTGTATAATGAAATATCATTTCTTTGAAAACTCATTGGAGCATAGAGGAATTTTAAAATGTTTAAGTAAGATGGGCAGTTATGGAGAAAAGAGTGTTCAGATTGGAAAATGGGATTAAGAATACAGAGAAAGAAGAAATGAGCATGAATGGAACTGTACAAGTACAACATGCAGTAAACTTTTCCACGTGTGTTACCTACCTTTGAGTTGGCTCTGACTCCTAAGCCCCTATGAATGTGTGATGTACTCCGTGCCCTGTCTCCCACAGCCCTGCTCAGCTCCTGTAGACTCATGCCTATGTCTTCTTTTATAGAGTCTATTTATCTCATATTTGGTCTTCCTCTTTTCCAGCTGTCTTCTATTTTTCCCACTACAGGATGGGATCAAAGAAGGTTTACAGTTGTTCATGTGGAAAATAATACAACTTTAATAAATAACAATACAAGAATAAACTTTGTTTCATGTATTCACAACTGTAAACCTACTTTTGCCTAACCCAGTATTATTATCTTTTCCAAAGAACCCTGCCTTCTCATGATGTGCCTAAAATGAGACAGCTTCAATTTGGTCATTTTTGCCTCCAGTGATGTTTCAGGTTTAATTTGCTGTAGGACCCACAAGTTTGTCTTTCTGGTGGTACAGGGTATATACAGAGCTCTTCTCCAACACTGTATTTCAAATGAATCAATTCTTTTTTTTCCTAGCAGCCTTTTTCACTGCCTAACTTTTACATCTGTATGTAGTACTTGGGAGTACGAGGGTGTGGATGACCGCAGCCTTGGTTTCCATGAACGCGTCTTTGCTCTCAGTGCTCTCCCTTAATTCTTCCATGGCTGCCCTGTGGGGTCTCAGCCTTCTCTAGATTTCTCGGCTGCAGTACACACTCGGATTGATGACCGAATGACATAAACAAAGTCTTTTAACTGTTTTAAGGTCTGCATTGTCTCTACTAAAGGCGTGTATTTTGTTGATAGCCATGATTTTTGTCTTCTTGATCTTCAAATGCAGTTCTGCTTTGACACTTTTTTCTTTCACTTTCATCAGAAGTCATTTCAAACCGTTGATTTCTGCTAGTAAGATGGTGTCATCTGTGTATCTTAAGTTACTAATATTTCTGCCACCAATTTTCATTCCACTTTCCTCTGAATCTAGCCCAGTTTTTTGTCAAGCCCAGGTTTTCCCATGTCCAAATAAAGACTGTGACATAGCAACATATGAATATAAAAATGTGGGTTTGTGGCCTAAAGTTCATGGGTTTATCCTTATTCTATGTAAGTGCCATAAAAAATCATCTTCTATGTTGTAATATTCTTATACATAACAATAGAATTATTTTTCTTCTATGGTTAAAAAGTATGTTTGATCTGTAAAGAAACATTTTGGATTCTGTGAATGGAATATAAACAGTATCCTTGTTCTGGTCCTAGAAGAGTCAGATATATTGATGTATTCACGTTGAAGAGTGATATAGTTTATTTTAAAACTTAGTAGAAATAAGGATATTTTCTTTAAAAATAGTATTACTCTCCAGGAAAGAATATTTGTTCTTTGGACATCAAAAATGCAACAAAGAGAATATATGAATTATAGTGATTAATTTTGTGAACTTACAGGAAATAAGAACTTAGAAAATTTTAGATTTCTGTAGTGCTTTCCTTACAGAGAGGGCTTTTATCCAATAATTTTAAAATTTATTCATTGATTTTTTTAGAGAGAGAGGGGTTGAGAGAGAGAGAAAGAGAGACATTAATTTGTTCCTCCATTTATTCACACATTCATTGGTTGCTTCTTATGTGCGCCCTGACCAGGGATCAAACCTGCAAACTTAGTACATCAGGGAAACACTCTAACCAACTGAGTTACCTGGCCAAAGCTCTTATCCAATTTTTAATATATATGTACAGATTTAGAAATAGTAAAGTCTTTAAATATTAACATAATTTACCAGGTAATAAGAAAACAGCAAAGTTATGTTATTTAAGAGCTTACTTTATCCTACCTTTTTATTATAAACATTTGAAAACATACAGAAAGGTGAAAGAATTATATCTACGATCTAGATTTTACAATTGAACTTTACTATACTTCTTTATCACATCGCTATTCATCTATCCAACCTCATTGATTAACCATCTTATTTTTATATGTTTTTTCACTTCACCTCTAGCCATTTCAAAGTACATGTCGTTTACTAGAATTCAATGTTGTTTAGAGTTTATTATTTCTTTTGAGGTAAATTTATCTACAATAAATATATAAATCTTAATTATACTACTCACTGACTTATGAGGGAAAAAAAAAATCTGTATAATCCAAACCCCCATCAAGATATAGAGCATTCTACCCCCCTAGGAAGTTTCCTCATCCCCCTTCCCAGAAATCCCTACCTTCACCCTCACCCCTCAGAGGCAACCACTATTCAGATTATGCCTAACAATCGATTATTTTTGCCTTTTCCAGAATGTCATAGAAATAAAATTACATAGCAGTCTTTGGAAAAGGTCTTCTCTGGATGATGAAGTTTTTCATGTAAGAGTTTATTTTCTGATTTTCATAAACTTAATATTAATATTTTAATGAAAACCTGAAAATGAATAGAATATTCTGTTTATTTCTAAGTGTATTAGAATCTTGATACAACAAAGAAACAGATGGGTCCATATACTTCCTAAAATCATTTCACCTGTGGTACATATCCCACACTTGAAGAAACAAGATTCGATTCTGACTTTACTGTTTCATTGTTCTGTTGTTAGATGCGTTATGTTACTTTACTTGGCCTCAGTTTGCTTAATTATCATTAGTATAATATTATTCATCTCACATATTTATTTTGCAGAATTAATGAGAAAATGTATGCAAAGTGTTTAACATAATACCTGGAATATAGAAAGGATGAAATAACTAGTAGCTATCATTATCATGGTTAAAAATCTATCAATCATTATATGGATAGGTAATCATAATAAATGCTAACATTTATTGAATCTTGATGTGCCGCTGTTCTAGGTGAATTAAGTCATTTAATATTCAAATAGACTATGAAGTAGACACTGTTATTATCCTGATTAAAAAATTAGGCACATTTTTATAAGATGGAATTGAGATATAGAAAACTTAAGCTACTTTTCCAGAATACACACTAAGTAAACAGAGCAAGGTTTCACACTCAAACACAATGCTCTTGACCACTAGGTAACACTGCGTCTTAGTTTAGTACTGCTCTGTAGTAAACACGTGAGACAGTGGTAGGAGAGTAAGAACTGTGAGCAGCAGTAATAGCAGTAGTTATGGGATATTATGAGAAATCGAAAGGAGCATAAGAGCACAAAAATTCTGAGTAAATTAACAAGGAGACTCTACAAAACATGGAAAACTCAAAAGGCAGAAAAGATTGAGGAGGAGGAAGAGAAAGAGAAAGTGACAAGGCCCACTTTAATCGTTTCCTAATTTCCCTGTTTCTAGTTTATTAATAACTTTTTACTTTCAGTAAATTAATAACTTAAAAGAAAATGTAACTTTGGAAATTTTTGAGTCACACAATACAGTTATTCAGGAGCTATCAGGCCAAGGCAATTTTACCCTCATAAGCTTCACCATGTTTGCTGAGGAGAAAAGAAGTTCTAAAATTATCAACCAAAAGATATATATTTTGTTATCTTTACTTTTTTTCTCTTTCAATATGTTTTTATTGTATAAATAAAATATGCTATTTATAGAAAAACTTCAAAGTAGAAATGAAGCAAAGCTGAAAAGAAGTCATTATCATTATCCTAATTATATTGTCTAAAGATAATGCTGGAAAATGCTATGAATATGTTTTAGTTATCTGTTGCTGCCTTAAAAATTACCCAAAGACTTAAGAGTTTAAAATAATAATTATTATCTACAGTTTCAGTAGGTCAGAAACCAGTTTGGCTTAGCTGGATCCTCTGTTTCAGCACCTCTTATCAGGCTGTAATTAACTTTCAGCTAGGGCAGGGTCCCTCCCAAGCCCACCTAGTGATTGTTGATAAGGTTCAGTTCCTCAGACTGCTGCTTTGGGGGTTTTAGTTCCTCTGTAGACATTGGCCAAAGACTATTCTCAATTCCTTGCCACATGGAATTCTTCAAAACAACAGTGTGCTTCAGGCAAGCACACAAGGAAACCTGTGAGCAAAATGGAGTTCATGGACTTTTATAACCTAACCTCAGAGGTGACATTCCATCACTATTACTCTATTTTTTTTATTACAAAGCAAATTATGTCTCTAGCTCACACTCAAAGATAATGGATTACAAAAGGATGTATTAATAAGTAGCAGGAGGTGGGGATCACTGGGAGTTGCCTTAGAAGTCTACCTACCGCAATAGATACACCCAAACCTTAACAAAAACTGATACCGGACTACAACACTTGTTTTTCTAACCTGTTCTATTCCCTGAATAATATTTTGTGGCTATTTCCCAATGCAATTGGATATTTATTTAAAAAATTAGAACCTGTGTAACATTCTGCCTATATGCCATATATAGATGTGTGGTTATACTGTTGGCCCCCCTTTTTTTAGTGATTGTGAACATAAAGTCTAGAGCTGGGATGGCCAGGATTAGAATCTTGGTTCCACCGTTTAGTATCTGTGAGTCTTTGCATACTTACTTAACTTCTTTAAAACGTAGGTTTCTTTATTGATACAGTAAAGCTAATAATAATACCTACCTCATAAAGTTGAGAACAGTGCCGGACACATAATAAGTCCGCAGTGAAGCTATCATTATTATCACTATTATCTCAGTTATTAAAATGCTGATGTTATCCTATTGGACATAAAATTTTAGTCACCTCTGTAATTGTTTCCTTATAACAGATTTCTAAAAGTAAAACTGCTAAGTCAAGGGATATGTGCACTTTTATAATACTGTCAAATTACTTTTTAACAAGGTTATGTTCATTTATCTTCTCAGCAGGGCATGACAGTCAGAGTCTGTTTCCTCCAACTCTCACCAGTTCTGGATAATTTCATCCTAATAACAGACTGAGAACTTAAAAAGCAAGAAATGCTATTATAGTTTCATTTTAATTTGTGTTCCTTATTATTGAGGCTAAACTTTTAAAAAATATTAATGTATAATTGACATACATCATATTAATTTCAGGTATACAACATAATGATTTGATATTTGTATATATTACGAAATGATCGCCACAATAATCTAGTTAACATTAATTACAATAGACAGTTACAGAATTTTTTCTCGTGATGACGACTTTCAAGTTTTCCTCTGTTAGCAACCTTCAAATATGCAATACAGTATTATTGACTATATTTGCTCTGCTGTACATTACATCCGCATGACTTCCTTATTTTATAACTGGAAGTTGGTACCTTTTGACTCCTTTCACCTATGTGGCTCCCTCCTCCACTTCCCATCTCTAGCAACCACCAGCCTGTTCTCTGTATCTAAGACCTTGGAGGGCTTTTTGTTTTGTTTTTAGATTCCACATCTAAGTGAGATCATAGAGTATTTGTTTTTATCTGTTTGACTTATCTCACTTAGCATAAACCTTCAAGGTCTATCCATGTTGTCACAAATGGCATGATTTCATTCTTTTTTATGTTGAATAATATTTCATTGTACATATCTATACCACATTTTCTTTATCCATTCATCTGTCAATGGACATTTAGGTTGTTTCCATTTCTTGACTATTATAAATAATAATACATTGAACATGGGGGTGTACATAGCTTTTTGAAACAGTGTTGTTGTTTTTTTTTCATTGTCTTTGGATAAATACCTGAAAGTGAAATTGCTATATCAGATGCTGAACTTTTAAAATCTCCTTATTGGCAATATAAATTTCTTCTTTTGTGAATTACAATTTATATTCTTTGCCTTTTTTAAGTGGGATACAGTATTTGAATTATTAATTTCTAACTTTCTACTTTTATAACATAAATCCTTCCAGAAGTATTAATGCGCCCTTACAGCCAGACAGAATTCACCTCCCACCTGGAAGCAGGGAGCCGAGAAAGCTCTCAGGAAGTCAGCATTTTCCTCCGGGAAGGTGGAATCATGTGTCGGACCCTATTCTCGGAAGACAGCCAAGAAAACACTCATTTTCTAGGTGCTGAACCATACCTATTCAGGGCTTTTTAAGGTTGTGGGGACTCCAGCAATAAGCTGAGTGAAGTGTATAAAGTGGGAAAGCAGTTTCAGGAAGAGTTTTATCAAAGTAAAGAACATAAGAAATTGGAGAGCGATGTGTCCTGTGAAAGTCCCAAAATGGTATTGCCAAGTTGGAAGGACAAGACAGGCATCTGAGAGCTCACTGATAACTGAAAGGGGGCAAACATGATATCAGGCAATAGAGGAGTTGAAGGCTTGTTTGGAGACCACTCTCAAAAACATGAGCTATCCCTTCTGGCACCCATCTTGTGTACAAATGTCCCAGGATGTCTGTGTAAAGTTGAAGTAATATATGGCTCACTCTGTACTTTCCAAGAGCAGGATTTCCTGTGTTCATCTTTGTGTGCAGAGTGCTAAGAACAATGCCAAATTTATTTAAGAAATTACTTAGGAAATATTACTAGTTTAACTAAAAAAATGGATGTAGTATGATAGCTAATAAAAGGCCTAGGAAAGCACAGCAAAAAAAGAGGAATGGAGAGTAATTATTGGGAATGGGATGTGGTTATTAAGGTTAATCTCACAAAGTGAAAAGGATATACCAAAGGTAAGGCAACATTAGCAGACAGGCCTAGAACTGAGGAATCAATGCAAACTAAGAAGATTGGATATACAGATATTAGAAAACAACAACAGAGTATCTTGATATTGGGATGAACATCTTCCTCAGCCACGATGGGTTATATATGTTAGAATTTATAAGCATATACATTTTCCAAGAGGGTCAGTCATTCATTTACTTACTCAGTAGCTATATATTAAGCACCTGACAGAATATGCTACTCACTGGGCATGTGATGGTGAACAAGGGACATCTTAAAACTTCAAAGAGCAAACAATTACAACACAACATAAAGGCCATGATGGAATAGAGACTTTTAAAGGTGTTTCAATGGAAAAGCCTAGCCCAGCCTTGGAGATGATGAAGGATTCCCAAAGGAGATGAGGCAATAAGGGTAATTGTGATGAATGACTAGTTGAGTTGAGGGAGGAGAGTTGGAGAATCAATTCCTGAAACAGGCAGCAGAATCTACCACAATACAGAGTTGACAATGAGTTTGGTGGACTCAGGAAACCTTGTGCATTTTGGTGTGAATACAACCTACAACCCACAAGGGAAACAGTTTTATAATTGATTAGATTTTTAAAAAAAATTTGACCACCAATTGTATCCTTAGTGACATGACCTAAAATAACTACACTTTTTGAATGTTACTTTAGAATTGTTTTTAGTACAGTGAGAAATAAGAATCAAATATTGACTAGAACATACTGAGAATTTTCACATTTTACTTGAATATTTGTGTGTAGTCACAGAAATGTAAGTTCCATGAGGCCAGACTTAACTGTTTTTTGTCATTGAATCCCTGCTATCTGGAATGATGCCTAGTAAACAAATATTTGTTGACAGAAAGTAAAGAAATAAATGATGCTGTTACAACTTGACTATAAAAATGTAGTTTATCATGAAATATTTAAATTCCAGATTGGTTTCTGGCTGATATTTTTGCTTTTATTGGCCTACTTCCCTGTTCACCAATAATTTGTGGTCAGCAAATAAAAATTGATGTTAATATTAGCCTATGTTAAACACAGTTAGAAAGGAAAATATGCAAGAAATAAAAACATTATGCTTCCTAAAATCAAATTTTTTCCCCGCCTGACTCCCAATTTGTATTCAGCAGTGTCTGGAGACATTTTTGATTGTCAGGACAGGAAGAATACTTATGGCATCTGGAAGATAGAGACAGGGAGGCTGATAAACACACTGCAATGCACAGGATGGTTCTCACAACAAAGAAATATCTGGCCCAAAATGTCAATAATGTTAAGGGTGAGAAATCCTAGATATTTTAAATCAGGGTCTCTGCTTATTTGGCACAGATCACCCAAGATGGTTTTATCTTCGAATGCTTAGAACTCTTTTAGCTCTTAACGTCTGTGTTTTTTATTACAGTAAATGTATTTGGCTCCTTAACAGAACAAAATATAATAGAAGGCATGGATGTAAAAATGGATTTTGGCTCTTGAACAAAGTATGCATGGAAGAGTTAGCCATTTGTCTGCTGCTAAAATGAGATAAAATATCATAGCCAATTTTTTTTCTTATTTTCTTTCCAGAAAACAAGATCACTGTATTTCCAATTTTTAAAGAAAGATGAAAATACCTTACCCAAAGTTATTAATAAATAATGATGAGATTTCAAGCACTGACTTACTAGATCTCTTTCAAGCATGTCTTTTACTTTGCCATTGTTCTTAACGTTTGAATTTGTATGTAAACTCTATAAATGTAAGAATCTATAACTAAGGTTGGTCTTCGTTCTTGGCTACAGTAGTGGCCGTAGTTAACCACTGGTAGTGGGTAAACTACTAAAACAATTTCTACACTGATAAATTCGCAGCTTCTGCTCTAAGCCTCCTGAGTGCCCACCGTCATCCCCAGTGACCCAGCCCCACTTTGGACCTTCCACCATCTCCCCACAGTTCAGCACTACAGGGTTAATACCTGCCCCAGTAAGTGCTTCCGACTCCCAACAGCTTCTGCTCTGATTGGCTCCCAACAGCTTCTGCTCTGATTGGCTGATTCCAACTGCCCCCACCACAGCTTGTCAAATAGTTTGAATAGTGTCTTGATTATATTACCAGCTACAACTATTGTCAAGTTGTTCTCTCATTTTTCTTGGAAGTAGTGCTTATCTTCTTAGATCTCAATAAGTAAAAGTAGATGCAAAGCTTCCTTTCCTTGATAGCTAGGTATTTGTTTAAATGTTTTCATAGAAAATAGAAAACCTCAGATATGAACCAAAATTTGATTTTCCACACTATCTTTAAGTTCCAATAAATATATCTATATCTTTGTGCAAGAAAAGTAATTATGGTAAAAGAAACCCATAGCAAAAATGTGGCCATTCTGTTCATGTTTATTTTATTTTATTTTATTTTATTTCATGTTATTTATCCCCCTCCCCCACTAGTTCTTATAGATATATTTATTTCTTTTAATAGTTCATTTTTATTGTATTTTTTCCATTACCATTTATCCCCCCTACACTCTTTCACCCCCACCCACCCCCTCCCCCCACTGCATTCACCACACTGTTGTCTGTGTCCATGAGTAAATGAACAACATGAATCAAGTGGTTTGATTATAAGAGTTCTAATCACACATAATGAGCAGCTGTAATATAAAAGCATGATAAAAAGGGAATGACATCATTCAACTTTCAAGCACTAAAATTCACTAGAAAAGATTTTTTCAATTTTAAAATTAAAAGTATTTTAGTATGTATGTCATTATTATTTTACTAAGCCAAATCAATACGAAAAGTACAAAGACATGAGTAAAAAATAATCCGAAGTCTCACCACTCAGAACAATCATCATTGACAACTGGTGAACTTCAATGTATATATGCTTAATGTACGTAGACATGATGGGTGGCTGGGTGGGTGGATAGATAGATGGATGGATTTTTTGATAGATAAGATAGGTAAATAGATTGAAAAGTAAAATTATATTACATTATGTTTTATTAGGCAAAATTACATTTTACTTAGTCTAATTTTTTTTTTAAAGCAGAAGAATTTTTGGAGCTGATTTTTTTTTCCTGAACTTTCCACAAAAAAGATGATATATTCCACAAAGAAGATAAGAGATACTCCTTTCTAGAATTTCATGGATAAGAGAAAAAGACTGTGCAAAACATTAGGAATGGAAGTTTTTAAAATAGTTTCTCTTTTTAAAGCCACCCTTATTTTTTCCTTCTTATGAAACATGTGAAATTAGAACTCTTTCTTTCTAGCTCACACTGTCACAGCTCCTGATCTTTGTTGGCTATTATATATCTCGTTCTAATATATCCATTATCCTCCAAGTTGTTCCGTTCTACTTTTGCATTTAAATAGAGTCCAACCTCATCACCAGCCTTTTTGCTGAATCCATGCATGGTTATTCTGCTGTTGCATGATTGATTGAAGAAGCGTTCATTATCCATTGAGTCCCTGTTATGGAACATGAGGATTTAGCTCATCTGCACCAGCCCTGTCACACACACTTTGCTCCTCACATTCTCTCACTGTGGTTATGTCGTCACTTTTATTACATCAACAGTGAGAGCTGATGTTAATATGACTATAAACATCATTGGAACTGAGCCTTGATTAAATTTCTCTCCCATACAGATTTTTCTTCAGATTAGTAATTGCCTTGCTTTTCTATGTAATATTACTAATTCTTCCTAAACTTAATTTTATTTCCCATATGTTCAAATGCTTTAACGAATGGGTTAGGTCCCTTTTTTCCTGTTAGTGAAGTTGTTTCTGGAGCCTTCTGTTCTCCGGAGCCACTCAACTTATTAGTCTCTAAGTCTGCTGCAACTATTGTCAGCTTTGGCTGAATGTGACCTCCTTCAGTGTCCTGTGATTTTGGCCCTATTTTCCAAATCTCGCGTCTTCTTGTATACACATAGAGTAAGAGAGCTTTTTGAAATCTCGTACATCTGAAAATGTTTTTATTCTATTCTTACACCTTAAAAGTAATTTGGCTGAGCATTTGTTAGAAACTTTTTATCTGAAATTTGGAGGCATTTTTCTGTTGTCTCTTAGGCTCTACGATGTGGCTGCTACAGTTACCAGATGCCATTTTGATCCCAGAGCCTTTATATATAACTTTTCTTCACTTTTCTTAAGTCTTACGGTTCTTAAATTTCAGGTTCTGAATCAGTGCAGGGTTGTTGTTTTTGTTTTTTATTTCCGTTCTTGTCCTGGGTACACAAGAGCAATTTTAATTTGGATCACCTTCACAAATAACTTTTAGAGGGTGTTTTTTTTCTTTTATAATTTCAGCTATCATGCTTTCAAGTTCTAAAGAGTTTTCTTCATTGTTTCCTATTGTTTCTTTGTTTAAAAAATCGTTTTATCTGGTTTCACGAATTTAATATCATTTAACTTTCTCAAGATATCATTTAAAATTTTTTAAGGTTTTTTTCTGCTCTCATCAATATCCCACTTTTATTTCCTTTTTTCTATTTGGTTGAGTATCTGTATTCCCCCTTCAAGGCTCTCCTCAAATATCTCATGATCTCTTCTTTCATGTCACATATTTAAAAAGCATGTTGGAAGCTCTGTATGCCTGCTTGGGTAGATCCACCTGGCATACTTTGAGGTACGGTGATTTGGCTGGCACCCAAGCAGCCAGAGAAGAGGTTCTCAAATCTGAGTTTGAGACTCAAACCTGAGTGCCTCACAATCACCTGAAAGGCTTACTGAAACTCAGACTGCCAGGCACCACCCTCAGATTTTTTTATTTTGTAGGTACAGCCTGGGAATTTGCAGTTGTGAAAATTTTGCAGCTAACGTTTCTATTGCTGATCCTGGGCCTACAATTTAAGAATGGTTGGTCTAGTGAAAACTCAATTCACCTTCCTGGGAGTGTGCCTCCTGGGAGGCATACATCTGTTACCCAGAGCAGAACAAAGGTATCAGAGTGGGAATCTCATTCCTCAGCAGTGAGCTTTCTCTAAAACCTTCTGATTTAGGAAAGTTCTTATTCCAAACCTTCATTCTACCTAGCGTCTTGCAAGTTACAGCCCCTCTAATAATTTCATCAGAGAATAAACCTCACCCTGCTCAGGGATCTAGCTGTTTCTCTCTTTTCTTTTTTTTGTAATCCTCACCTGAGGATATGTTTTAACTGATTTTAAAGAGAGAGGTGGGGAAAGAGAAACATTGATGTGAGAGAGAGAAATCAATTGGTTGCATCCTGTATGCCCCCTGATGGGTGATTGAACCCACAACCTAGATAATGTGTCCTAACTGGGGATTGAACCTGCAACCTTTTGGTGCAAGGGATGGACACCCCAACAAAATCACCCACCCGGCCAGGGCCTAGCTGCTTCTTATAAAGATTTCAACCAGACCTCATATTTTCAGTCCAGCCTCCCATTCCTACTTCCTTAGGTACTGCCGGCCTCCAATTCCCAAATCTTTCTAAGGTTTCTACAGCTTAAATCTTCATTGGTAGCCTTCTGTTCAGACATACAGGTTTCATTTCCCCCCATGTTTAGTTAATTACCATTCTTCCACATGCTTTCTATTTCTCATTTGTTAATATTTCACTCATTATTATAGCTATTTCCATTTTATTTTTTTAGAATACAGTTAATACCTGTCTTGAACAATGCCCTTTAAGTGGGTCTCTAGGAGGGAGCACATATAAATGCATGTGTATAATCTACAATGTTCTATAGTTTTGGTCTAAATAATGACATTTAGGACAACAGCAGACCACATATGGGGTGGTGGTCCCATAAAATTATAATGGACCTGAAAAATTCCTGTCACCTAGTGATGTCATAGCCATCAAAACATCATAGTGCAACATATTACTCACATGTTTGTGGTAATGCTGATGTAAGGAAGCCTATAGCACTACCAGCCATGTAAAAATACAGCACATGCAATTAGGAGCAGTATGTTATATTTGATGGTGACATAAATGACTGTCATTGGTTCATGTATGTACGATACTATACTTATTATCATTATTTTAGAGTGCACTGTTTTTACTTATAAAAAGAAGTTTGCTGTGAAAGAGTATGCCCTATGCCAGCAGCAGACTCATGCATCCCTCTTGTTTACTGTTTCCTTGAATTGTATCATTTTCTTTGGAACCTGATTTAATCTTGTGTTGTTTTGTGTAAGTAAAAAGCTGTACAGGCTTAGAAGCGACAGCCTACACCACACGGCCTAGGCGTGGAGCAGGCTGTACCATTTTAGGTTTGTGTTAAGTGACTTGGACATTCACACAGTGAGGAACTTGCCTCAGGTAACATTTCTCAAAACATATCCCTATTGTTAAGCGGCGCCTGATCCTATTAAAAATCTCCCTCTCCTTCTTTTCCTTCCCACCCTCTAATGAGGTAGTTTCTTTAGGCTAGAACAAAACACTGTCACAGATAATGGACATAGCCGTGGGCATGTGGTTTATCTCATTATCTGAATACCTTAGTGCTCTTAATATGTATTCAGATTGTGTTTTTACCTTTAGGGACCAATGTGAACCCACTCAAGGTTTTAAAAGGAGGTGTATGTCAACTTTCTCAGCTTATTCATTTATTTTGGTTTAACCTTGACAGTATTTAAGTCAGAGTTAATATTTGCGTTGTAGATTATGTTCCTGTTTCATTGAGGATAAATGGTGCTTCCATAATTTTCATTTTCTGTTAATATTGGTAAATTTCAAGGAAGTAGATTGAATTAGAAAATTGCATTCTTTCATCTTTAATTGAAATTCCATTTCTGAAAATTTTAAATACACTGAATTATTATATACTCTATTTTGAGGTAAAATCACAATTCCCTACCAGGAAATTCTTCAAGATTCGTGAAGAAAATAATCTCTTTCTAATGGCCATGGCTATGCTATTTCTTTTTTCTTTCCTTTTTCTTAAAAATTTATTCTGCTAAAATTTAATCCGAAGTGTTCAATATAAACTTTAATATTTATGTTTATTAATTCTTCAGTTTAAGTAGAATTTTTCAATTTTGCATAAAACTATATCTAGGATAGGTAGTGAGTATAAATTTAAAAAAATATATGTTTAAGGGTGAGTCAATAATGATATAGCATATATTTTTTCAGGTTTTCTGCTGTGATGCCTGATAGTATTAGATGCTCAAAGGTATTATCTGAACCAATGAGTACAAAAATGGATTCCGTCAAACACATGCATACTTGACAGATTTCATGTCCTATTTTTGCTTCTGTCACCATAAGCAGGTCACTAGCAGGAGCATTCAAGAGGAAAATAAAAGTATGTGAAAACAAAACAGGTTCCACCTGTACTCCTGAAACCTCGAAATTGAAGGATGAATAGATAATCATAACCCTAGTTTTTTTCATTTTGTCTAAATTTAATGGGTAGCCTTATCTTTGGTTTGTTGTTTTCCTTGAGATCCAATGAAGTTTTATGAAGCAAGAAGTATTACCAGTATGACCAATATGAAATTAAATTCAAACCAGGGAGATAAACAGCTCTTGGTTGTTATAAAATTTACGCAATGCATTTGTCTTTTTACTAATAGGAACCTAGCAAGTTAATCAGTAGAGGAAATCTAACAGAGAAATAAATCAAATTGCTAGAGATGAAACAGGAACTACAGAGATCAGTGAATATACCATCCATTATTAGTTCTGAACTGGTTGGGTACTTTCATGTAACATCGATCATTTTTTTCTCCCCACCCTCATCCCCTCTCTAGGTTTTTAATGTTTCCCCAGTTAGGTCTTAGAGTCTAATTTGTATTTATAGAGGAGTTTTGTTTTGTTTTTTCTTTCACTCAGATTTCCAAAACAGATTTTTCTGCCCAACTTCCTGCCATCTCAAACATATCAAAAAGGTACTGTTGGAGTCGGGTTCCATTTGGTGCTAAGGCTGCTGTCTGAAAGGAAGTAAGGGAAGCACCTAGTTTACCAGACAATAGGGTTGCAGAAGTAGTTACAAATATGACCCACTGTTTTGTTTTTGTTTTTTACATTTATTTGTATGCACAGACCAAATATTTCTCACTACTAAATTCTCAATGTTAAAAAATGTTGAATCCAAGGAGCGGTATTATCATTCATTCTGAATTATGTCATAAAAAAGTTTTATTTTCTGAACCTTTTATTCCATAAAATGTCCTTACTTCAGGATAGGAGCTTCTTAACACACAATTGAGTCTCTTAACACTGATAGTTCTTGTTTTCCTATGACATAATAGATTTCACTTTGTAAGTAAGTATTATTACTAACATCCTCGCCTTGGTTTGCAGATAACAGGCCCCTGGTAAATGTTAGTTCCCTTTCCTTTGAATTTCATCCATCGTTAGTTAGAATCATTAAGGCTCTATTGAAAAAGTACCTCACTCATCTGTATTTTGGGTTATTACAAGACCTTTATAAGGAGAGTAATATGGAAATACTGCTTTCTCCAGACCTTTTAAAAGGTACAAGTTTGCCTTTGAGATTTCTAGAAAAACAGAGCTATAAAGTATAACTTCAAGCCTGCATACCTACAAATGAGATCTTGCCTTTGCTATGGTCTTCATGAAAAATCATTTATCATCAAATATATTCTAATGGGTTTCAATTATAATTTAACCTAACTTAGCACATGTTCAGGGCATTTGTATTCGCTTATTGAAACACTTCAGACTAGAGGGAAATTACACCAGGGTTGTTTTTTTTTTAATTTAAAATATTTTCCCATTAGTACCACCATGAAAAAGGCCCAAAATAGTAAGAGGAATAATGATAAGTAGATACAGTAATGAAGGGCAGGTATTTTCCAACTAATAACTGGCAGGAAGTCTGTTAGAAACAGAAATCTGTAATGACAGTTATCAATATTGTACTGTCATACCCCAAAAGGTAGTTCATTGCAAAAGAATTTCACTCTCTGCTATTTTTAAATCTTCACAATATTCTCCAACACAGCAATGATATACTGCACAGGAAAAAAAAATGTCATTTCAAACTTAACTTTAATGTTGCAGTAGAGCATATTCTGCTAATTATTGTAAAGTTATTATAGCTCTCAAACTATTAAACATACTGTGGGATGTATGATGTTGGCATACTGTGTTAGGATTAAACCATTCATTCCCAAGGTGAAAAAGAAGAACAAAGTAGGAGGGGTCACAATACCTGATATCAAACTATATTACAAGCCCACTTTAATCAAAGCAGTCTGGTACTGGCATAAGAACAGACACATAGGCCAATGGAACAGAATAGAGAGCCCAGAAATAAACCCATATCTTTATGGTCAACTGATATTTGACAAAGGGGGCAGGAGCATACAATGGAACAAAAATAGCCTCTTCAATAAATGGTGTTGGGAAATCTGGACAGCTACATGCAAAAAGAATGAAACTTGACCACTAACTTACACCATATAAAAAAATAAACTCAAGATGGATAAAAGACTTAAATATCAGCCATGACACCATAAAAGTCCTAGAGGAGAATATAGGCACGAAAATTTCAGATATCCCATGCAGCAGCATTTTCACCAATACATCCCCTAAGGCAAGGGATATAAGGGAAAGAAGAAACAAAGGGGACTACATCAAATTAAAAAACTTCTGCATGGCTAAAGGAAATATCAACAAAATAAAAAAGGAACCGACCATATGGGAAGACATATTTTCTAATTATACCTCAGAAGAGTTTGATCTACAAAATATATAAAGAACTCATATGACTCAACACCAGGAAGACAAACAATCCAATTAAAAAATGGGCAAAGGACCTGAACAGACACTTTTCCAAGGAGGACGGACACATGAAAAAATGTTCAACATCACTAGCCATCAGAAAGATGCAAATTAAAACCACAATGAGATACCACTTCAAACTCATCAGAATGGCCATCATTTACAAATCAACAAACAATAAGTACTGGCGAGGTTGTGGAAAAAAGGGAACCCTAGTACACTGTTGGTGGGAATGCAGACTGGTGCAGCCACTGTGGAAAACAGTATGGAATCTCCTCAAAAAACTGAAAATGGAACTACCTTTTGATCCAGTGATTCCACTGCTTGGATTATACCCCCAGAATCCTGTAACACTAATCCAAAAGAACCTCTGCACCCCAGTATTCATAGCAACATTATTTATAATATCCAAGTATTGAAAACAGCCTACGTGCCCATCAGTAAATGAGTGGATCAAAAAAACTGTGGTACCCTTACACAATGGAATACTATGCAGCAGAGAGAAAGGAGCTCTTACTCTTCTTGACAGCATGTATGGAACTGGAGAACTTTATGCTGAATGAAATAAGCCAGGTGGTAAAAGATAAATACCATATGATCTCACCTGTAAGTGGAATCTAATCAACAAAACAAACAAACAAGCAAAATAGAACTGAAGACAAGGAAATAAAGAACAAACTGACAGTGACTAGAGGAGAGAAGGGAGAGGGATGACAGTGGAAAGAAGGGGCAAGTCAAGGAACGTGTATAGAGGACCCATGGGCATGGACAATGGAGTGGGACTTGACTATGGGAGCAGAGGAATGTTGGGGCAGGGGAGAGCAGTGGGGAAAAATGTGGGGCAACTGTAGTTGAACAACAATAATTAAAAAAAAAAACAACACTGTTGTAAGAATCAAAAGTGCTTATGCATGCATAAACCCAGGAATGCATTTGCGGTATTTAAAATTGCCAATTTTTAGTAGTAACATTACATATATTATTGTCAGTCTATGGCAAGGAAATTTATGCTTACCATGCAGTTTTCAGCCCCCTAATTTTTAAGATATATGTGAGTAGTTCTGGCCCATTAAATCCCAAAAGGGTCCTGTGTGTCACTTCTGGGTTGAGGCCATGGAAGCCCATTGGAGATTTTTGCAGACTTGCTCTTGCTTTGTTCCAGCTGATGTGGATCCCTAGTGCCTTAATGCAGTTTTCAAATCCAAGAGCTGCCACAGCCTGAGTGACAGAGTTACTGAGTGGAGCAAAGTCTCCCTTAATCTGCAAAGGACATAGAGCATGAACACGAAGGAAACTTTGGCTGTGTTAACTCATGGGGAATTTTTTTTTTTGGTAGTTAGTACCTTTCAATAAATTTGTTCATTTCATCTAAATTATCTGGTTAATTGGCATGGAAATTTTAATAATATTATCTTATTTAAATATCTATAGAATCTGTGGTGATGTAGCCCCTCTCCTGAGAATGATTAATTTGTGTCTTCTCTTTTTCTTGTTGAGTCTAGCTAGAGGTTAATTGATTTTTTTTGGACTTCTCTACAAACAATATTTTGTTTTTATTGATTTTTCTACTTGTTTTAAATTTTCTATTTAGTTGATTTGTATTCTCATGTACTGTTTTCTCTCTTCTGCTTACTGTAAGTTTAATTTCATTTTTTTCTAGTTTCTTATGGTAGAAACTGAGATCATTGACTTGAGATCTTTCTTCTTTTCCGGTATAAGTTTTTAGTTAGTGCAATAAATTTGCCCCTAAGTATTGATTTACTTTGTACCTCATATTTTAGTAATGTGTTTAATTTTTATTCAGCTTAAAATACTTCCTAATTTTTTTCTTTGCCCCATGGGTTACATACATTATTTAGTTCCCAAGTTTTTAGGGTACTCCAGGTATTTTACTCCTATTAATTTCTAATTTAATTATATTTTGGTTACAGAACATACTTTGCATGTCTTTCAAACTAATTGAGGCTTTTTTGATGGCCCTGAATGTATTCTATCTTCACAAATGTTCCCCGTGCATTCTACAGTTGTGGACTGCTCTATAAATTTCAGCTGGTTGGAGATGGCCGATAGCATTCTCCCAGTCATCTATTAGCTTGCTGATTTTTTCATCTACTTGTTCCAGCAATTACTGAAAGAGGGTTACTGAAATCTAGCTATAATTGTGAATTTTTCTCTCTCTTTGCAGTTCAGTTTTTATTTCATGCATTTCCAACCTCTGCCATTAGGTATATGAACACTTAGAATTATTATGTCCCTCTGATGTATTGACCCAGGAATAATTATGCAATGATTTTCATTATCCCTGATTGTATCATTTATATTGTTAGATATTAATATAGTCATTCCAGCTTTCATTTTTAGTGTCAACATAATATGCTTTTTTCTGTCCTTTTTCTTTTAATTGATTTGTGTGTTTACATTTTAAGTGAGTTTCCTGTAGATATTTTAAGTTGGATCTTGTTTTTTTAAATCATATATGACAATTACTGTCTTTTAATTGGGGCATTTAAAGAATATATTTCATGTCATTTTGATGATTCAAGTTAAGTCCATCATTTGGACTTAAAGTCCATCTAGCTTTCATTTTTCGTATCTTTTCGATCTTCCTTTGTATTGAGTGTTTTTTTATTAGTCTATCTTTTCTCCTTGGTTAACTTAACTATACCTCTTTGGGTTTTCTTTATTATTTTTTAAGTGATTGCTCTAGAGCTTATACTATACATCTTTAACATCAAAGTCTGCCTTTAAGAATAATTATATCACTTCACAAACAGAAGAACTTTATAATAGAATACTTCCATTTCTCCTTTTTCAGCCTTTTCATTGTTGTCATATACTATTGTTATCATGTGTTTTCAATATGTTGTAAATCCTTGCTACATTGCTATTACTTTTAAATAGTCAGCTACCTTATAAAATATTTAAATAAAAAAACTTTTATGTTTGCCTATATAACTTCAATTTACATTGTCTTTTTTTTTCCCCTTACTTCCATGGTATCATTTTTCTTCCATTGGAGGACTTCCTTTAACATTTCCCATAAAGTCTTTATTATGCCTTAATCTCTGAAAGGTATCTTTTTCTAGATAAAAAATTTTAGATCAGCAGATTTTTTTTTTCTTCCAGCATTTTAAAGATGTTATTCCAGTGTCTTCTCAATTGCTTTTTTTTTTTTTTCCAATAGGGCATATCCTGTCATCTTTCCTTTTGTTCTTCTGTATATATCATTTTGCTCAGGCTGCTCTTAAAGTTTTCCCTTAAGAAAGAATTTCTCTCAAGAAAGATTTTCTCTTAAGAAAACCTGGTTTTGAACAAAACCTGTTTTTGTACAATTTGATGATGATGTGCCTTAATGTAGTCTTCATTGAAATTCTTGTCCTTGAGCTTCTTAAATCTTGGATTTATTGTTTTCATCAAAGTTGGAAAAATTTTTGGCCATTTCTTCAATTATTTTGTCCTTCTTCCCCCACTGAGAGACTCCAGTTCCATATACATTCATCTGCTTGCAGTTGCCCCTCTACTCATTGATACTCTGTTTACTTAATTTTTTTTCTCAATTAGACTCATTGTGGATAGTTTCTATTTCTATGTCTTGAATTTACTAACCTTTTATAATCTGCCAGTAATCCCAAAAATATATTTGTCATCTCAGAAATTGTAGCTTTTATTTCTAGAATTTAGATTTCAGTCATTTTTACACTTCATATTTCTGCTTATATTTTTGTCCATTTTTCAGGGATTATTTTCTTTAAATGTCTAATGTACAGTGTCCTGAAACTATTGTTTAATACCATTCCAGTTTTTTTCATTGTTTCATGTTGTGTGAGAGATGGTAAATCAGCTCACTGTAACTCTATCTTGGCTAAAACAGCAAGTCCAAGCCACTGGGATTTTGAGATTAATTTGTTACCACAACATAATCTTGTCTATCCTGACTAATACATATACATTTGCACCAAACTAGAAAGACTATTAGCAAAATATCAGTGGATTTGAAATAAAAACAAAATCCACAGTGAGTTAAGACATCTTTAACTTTCTTATTATAGAAGGACATCGGGTTTTCTATTAGTAGAAAAGATACTATCTTGAATACTGAGAATTCTATATAACGCACTTTTGGAAAATAATGTGGATTTGGTTTTCTCTATCCCCCAGTGGACATAACTGCTTAACATTGAAATATATGAAGTATATAGATCTAGCCTTAAAGTTGAATAGTAGCAATACATTTACAGTATTCCTTGGGATGGAGGGAATGGGGAGGGAACATAAATAACTAATTCAGATTAAGCTTTACAAGAGATACACCATATGTTACTTGGTCTGAAAATTCATAACAGGAACAGAATTTAGCTTTAGTAATAATATTTCTGCATGGTCTCATAAATAATGGAAATTTGACCTGCAAAAACAGATGTACCTTAGGTAATGGATCAAAGTGGGATTGGAGAATTCACTTCCTATGCAACAACTTGTATTTCTTGAATGAAACTATGCTTGGTTTTTACTCTTAGCCATTAAGTTCTTTAAATTTTGTTTTCTTCTCTCTGTTTAATAGTCATTTAGTTTATTGTAGGCAATTTAAACAAGGTAAAACATATTCATATTCTCACTACCCTAAAGGAATCACTTAAAAATATTTTTATTATCTTTCAATCAATCCTTAACCAGTGTGTGTGTGTGTGTGTGCGCGCACACACTATGTAACTAAGAAGTACATAGTGTACTCTATAGCATAGCAAGGACTTCAATTCTGTGCCATACTTTCTGGCTTCAAATCCTTACCCTGTCACTGCCTAGCTCTTTGATTCTGGCCAAATTATGGGTATCTCTGTGCTTTTTCTATATAATGTGGGGAACAATATTATCTACCTCATGAGGATGCTTTGAGGATCTAATGGAATAATATTATAAAGTGCTTAAAATAGAGACTGGCACATAATAAGCACTCAGTATTAGCTATTGTTATAGATACATGTTTCTATAGATGCTTCATAACTATTTATTTTAGGGCCACATCTTATTATCTTTAAGATCTGTAATTTACTGAATTAATTCCTAATTTTTATTCAAGTTATTTCTAAATGTCACAGTACATAATGCTAAAATAAATCTTCATATATGTATCTCTGATTCTGCTTAATTTATATCAGAGTGGAGTAATTGTGTGAAATTATTTGTATGTGATGCTCTTTTCCAAAAAGGCTGTACCAAAATACAATTGTTTTGTTAAATTATTAATCCTTTTTAAAAAAGAATTGGCACTTTCTTTCATGATCAACCTAAAGCAGATGGTAGATTGAAAAATCATTAAAAAATCTTAAGTTCTTGAATGCTTATATCATAGATTGATAAGCTCTCTCTCCACCCATGTATAATAATCTCTCTCTTGATGAAAAGAATATATTTTAATACTGCCTTTATTCATCCAGAAATAACATGAATGGGAACAGAAGTAACATGAAAAGAAGAGCTAGATAAATATTCTCAGATGTCAAAAACTAACATATAATTAAACTAATATATAATAAAACTTCATTATATTGTAATTAAAACAAAAGCCTTTACTCAAAAAGATACATGTTTAAAATTATTTAAACAAAAGTTTAATTTAGATTAAAGCTGTGAGTTCTAAAACTGTAGGAGTGGCAAGAGTCTGGAAGCTCCTGCAGACCAGAAATAGTGCCACAGCCATTTCTGGTTGTCTACCACGCTAGGTTACCTTACAGCATGACTCATGCTGCAAAGTACTAGGATTGCCATTTATCAAAGGTATATCAACACTAATTCTAGTATTACTAATTCTAGCCCTGGACACAGGACTCCCTGGAAACAGGGTTCGTGTCTTACTCATATTTTATTTCCAAACCTAGCACAAGACTTAGTGCAGAATAGGTTCTTAATGCATGTTTATTGCATGGGTGAAAAGTTTGATTCATCACAACTTAAAAGACCAAGATAATATAATGTCTTTCTAAGACAATTCTAATTCATTACTAAATTAATTGTCTTCAATAGCAAAATGAAAAAGATTATATCAGAAGAGGAGATATTTAAGAGATTTACAAAAGTAGAGGTAGTCTTAAATATTGAATAAGGATGAATAGTGTTTCCCTCAAGAAGTGTTAGGGGGAAAATTATACATTCAGAAGATACTATGATGCTTAGCTTCTGCTCTTGCAATCTATTTCAGCAGACAGCATTCAAAATTGAAAGAAGGTTCCAATTTAGACCAGAGAGTGTGTTATGTAATATTATTATTTAGGCAGTCAGAGTTTTTCTGGGAAATTATTTCATAGTTGTTAGTTACATCAATATATCACTCAAGTACTTTTTTTTTCTTAATGGAATATTTTTACATGCAAAGTACTTTGGACATGATTTATTTGGCCTCATTCTACTTCTTCATTAATGCATATTATGTGCTTTATGCTTTACATTCTGATACCAATCTTTCAATGACCACCTAGATTTTAATAGAAATTAATATAATGCCATTTTGTGTTTACACTAGAGTCCTTTCTGTAGGGATAGCTCAGAGCCTGTAACCTAGTGGAATTCGTTTTGAGATGTATAGTGCAGGAGTTATTTTATCTATATTCCAAGTAAGATACCAAAGGGTATAAAGCTTGCTTTTTAATTAAAATTGCATTCAAACTTTGAGATAAATCTCACACGAGCGGGCAGGTTGTGCATTTTTTCAAAATGATTTTCCCCACAGAGCAGAACTCTTAATTTTTTAAAATATCTGAACCACCAGAAATGCTGATGAAAGATAAGGACCTCAGAATAAAAACAAACAAATAAACACAAGCACATAGTTACATATTCATATATATATATATTTTTTTTTTTGCATACACTTGCCAAAACTGTCACAAACTCTCAGCAGAATGCCCATTATCCAGAAATTAAGATGTGGACTCCTTTGTCCTAGAGGGGATATTTTATTACTGACATTGTCATCATCACTATCATCATCACCAATACAATCATATTAAGTTGTTTCTATAGTAGTTCAGAATTCTCAATGCATGCGAATTTATATTGTTTGATTGAAGAGCTAAAGGCCAGCAACCCATCCTGTTACTCCAAAACCCTTATCCTCTACATTGTTGTCATATAATTTTTTGATCCAAGAAAGGGAGTACTTGTATATTTGGTTATTTATTTATTTGCCTAATTTACTTGTTTATTGTCTTATCAGATTTCATTTCCAAGAAGGAAGGTATTTGACCTGCTACTTTAGTACTCATTCTTAAGCTTTGGAGTATAGACAGAATAATTTTTTGTTGATGACATGAACTGCAATAAATTCAGTGAGTCTGGAGTAAGGTTAAAGAAGAGAGAGTGGTGAGAATTGCAGCTGGAGAAATATGAAGCTCCAGGAATAAGTAAGGCAAGACCTGGGATGTGAACTTGATCCCCAGGGCTATGTGGAGCCTTTGAAAAGATAGAAGCAGAGCTACTTCTTATTTAGATATACAGGGCTGAGAGATCGTAGGGATTGCAATGTAGAGACTGGGTTAGAGGGAAACCAAATTGAAAGCAAGAAACCAGTTAGGATAATTTTAAAGAAATCCAAACTAAAGACAAAGAAATGGAAAGAGTGAGACAGGTCTAATTCCCTCTCTTAGGCTGATGTTTTCTATTTCCTGTTTTACACAAAGAGATATAGTAGTAAAACAAAAGAAAGTATGTCAGCTAAAACAAAATACACAGTGACCAAACCCTACAGTAAACCCAGTGTTACTCAACTTTGAATATCCATGGTCTTATGTGGTCCCTCTGCTTCAGGATGGTTTCTGTATGTGTGGCTTGCTTGAAACCAAGAAAACTCAACAAGGGTAATGGGATGCCCCACCATGATTATGTTACTTTGGTGTGTGACCTATCTAGTAAAGAGACCTTCTGCCTTATCTGCTATAGCCCAGTTCTACACCACAAGAACTGAATTTGGCCAACAACCATGTGCTCTTAGAAGTTGATCCTTCCCCAATTCAGCCTTGAGATAAGACCTCAGCCCCAGCCAACACCTTGACTATAGCCTCAGGAGATTCTAAGGTAGAGAAGCCAGTGCCCAGACTCATGACACACAGAAATGGCAATATTAATGAATGTGTGGTGTTTCAAGCCATTGTATTTATTGGTATATAGCTAGCTACAGAGCAATACATAACCAACACGACATATTCAAAGGAAAAAACAAAGACCTGGCTGGTGTGTCTCAGGTGATTGAGCACTGGCCTGCAACCAAACGGTTGCCGGTTTGATTCACAATCAGAACATATGCCTGGGTTGCAGGCCAGGTCCCCAGTAGGGGGTGTGTGAGAGGCAACCACACGTTGATGTTTCTCTCCCTCTCTTTCTCCCTCTCTTCCCCTCTGTCTAAAAATAAATAAATAAAATCTTTTTTAAAAAAAGAAGGAAAAAAATATAGAGATTGAGCATGAAAACTGCTCCAGAAGTGGGCCCTGCCCTATGAGTGAATTAAAATATTGGCAAATGGCCCTAGCTGGTGTGACTTAGTTGGTTGGAGCATTATTCCATAAACTGGCAGGTCAAGGGTTCAGTTCCCAGTTAGGGTACATGCCTAGGTTGTGGGTTCTGTCCCCATTTGGGTCCCAAAGGAGAGGCAACGGATTGATGTTTCTCCCTCACATCAATGTTTCTCTCCCTCTCTCTCTCCCACCCTTCCCCTCTCTCTAAAATCAATATGCGTGTCCTTGGGTAGGGATTAAAAAAAAAAAAGGTAAATGGCTAGCAAGGGCCTGCTATGTGTACCCTCAGGCTTGGAGCTTGTTTTCTTTTATAGAGCTTATCATTATAATAAAACAGGTTTTCAAGTATTTGCTGGATCCCTATCTCTCCCAAATAGACTTTAAGCTCCCTAACACTGGGAATAGTGGGAACGTTTCTTTTGTTCCACACTGTATCTCAGTTTTAGCACATCCTGGCAGAGAGTGTCACTCAAAATCACATCGATTTAAAATATTCGATGGGTGAGTAAAAACAGAAACTGCAGCAAGTTCCTGGGGGCTAAGGTCTCTGGTCCAAAGTTGTATTTTAAGGACGCCTGGCAGAGAGCCCTGAGAATCTGGCTTCAGGAGACACACGTACAGTTATTTCCTAGAGAGAAGTTGTTCTTATCAGGCCCAGGCAGGCCAGGCAGATCCCGCTGAACTCAGTCAGTTGCAATTGAAAGACAGTACCCCTGTGACTTTTTAAAAAACATCTTCTTTCTTTATCCTTTTCCAGACTTAGCTCCTTTCTGATTGAGAACCTTTGCTCACCCCGTCCCACCTGTCTTCCAACCCAATATGCTTTTATTTCCTCCAAGGATATTGTTTTCTGTCTTCATAAGGTAGAAAAAAAACCCATATTAACAGGGCTTCAGTAATCATTTCTCACACTGCTTGCTCTGGTGGCACATGTGTGATCTGCCTTCTGACAGTCCAGTCACTTGTCCCCAAAGCAGATTTCCCCATCAAAGCTCTAGGAAAATTGGCATCAGATCTGCAGTCAGCCAGCCTTTGCTTTTGCTCATTTCAAATTCCCACCTTTTTACACTGGTTTTCTCTTCCAGAGTTTAGTCTAAGAATTCTCACTGCTCACTGCTCTGATATTACCCTCTTAATATTATCTTTGCCTCTTTTTTGCCACTCATTCCAGTTTATCTATCTGAACACATTCTCTCTCTCTTTTTTTTTAATTGCTGAAAGTGCTATGTATTGCAGCAAGTTTGGAGTTTTATTTTACACAACTACTATCCAGAAAATTCAGAGTGAATTTAGTGTTTGTTTAAAATAACTTTTTGTTCCTTTATTACCCAAGTAATATGAAGTCAAAAGATGTAGATAAATAATATAGATATTAAAAAAAAGCCAACAAAAGAAATAACCACTGTTAGCATTATAATAATTTCCTTCAGATATTATCTTACGGTGAATAGGAAAGAAAAGTGTACTAAGCCACTTTCTTTCATTCATAAATGTGACATTTTAGATGGTCAAGAGAATACCCACCAACACCAAAAAATATTAGATTAAAAACATTTTGTAAAAATCTTTTTTTATAGCAAAGTTGACCCGGCAGTAAAGTAAGGAAACGAACCAGAGGTTACAGATGACAGGGCAGCTCAGATCCAGACACGTAACAGCTCCTTGAAGTCAGTGTTTGCCTAAGGGCAACTGACGCCCCCATAGTCCAAGGCCTGGGTTTCAATGGGTCAGGACTGAGTAAGACAAGAGGAGAAGCGTGACACCTGAGTGGAGCAGGAGACAGAACTAGAATCTCACACATGACGTGGGACCCTCAAAGGGTAACATCTTTCTAAGCTGCATTGGGAAAAACTGATTCTGCAAGAGAGAAATAGGACTACATGTCTCATTTGCTGTTGGTGATGGGTGAAATTAAAAAAAAAGATTCCTATCTATAATTCTAAACACAAAAATAAACATAGATGCTCTTTAAAAAAAAACACAACAAACTTTAAATGTTATCTTCAGATAAGTCCAGAAAATACAATTTCAAATAAAACTAATGATCACAAACAATGATGGACAAGAGTTACAGAAGCAGCAAACTGCAGAATCAGACTTTAAAGAATACAGATCTTTGAATTATTCAGTATAATAAATAAACTAAGCATGTGACATGTTTTAAAAAATAAGAGGAGATTAAAAGAATGATTAAGGGTTTCAAGGTTTTCAAAACTGATAAGGCAGATTTGAGAAAGAACAAAATAGAGCTTCTAGAAATTAAAAAACAATTGATATAATAATTAAATTTAAAACTGTGTGAATGAAACCTAGAGAGAAGATAAACTGGAATATAGAGCTGAATAAATTTTAAAATACTGCTCTTACAGAATGATACAAAAATTATGAAAAAATCATTCAGGAACATACAAGACAGACTGAGAAGATTTAACAAGCATTTAACCAGAGTCCCAGAAAAAAAATTCTATCTGCAGTGGGTTGAGTCTGTGCATGCAAAGTAAGGGCTGTAGAGTCAAAACTTCTCTACAGATTTTTGACCATGGGTTTTCAGCGCCCCTGACCTGTGTTGTTCAAGGGTCAAGTGTAGTATCATTGCCTTGAAGAAGTAAATAGACTCTCTTACCTTTATGTTTGCGAGTTGATCTGGATGGCCCAGGGCCATCCGGTAGTGTGTGGGTTCTCCACTTCATGTAGGAAAGGTTTCACAACAGGAGTCCGGGTGACTATGAGAGTACTTTTATTAAAGCTGGGGACAGTAAAACAAGGAAGGGCTTAGCACAGAAGCAGCAACAGGAGAGCCCAGACGGAGCCGCTTTGGCTCGCTGGGAAGTCAGAGCCAAGGGGGCCTTGGCGACAGGTTCAGGGGATCAGCCTGGGATGAGCTGTCAGCTGTGCCTTACCTTGGAGTTTAGGAGACACGTCTGTGGGGAAGGAAGTGGAGGAAGAAGAAGGCAATGGTGAGGGCTGCTCCCCTGAGGGAGAGGGTGTGTCCTGGGTCCTTTGTCTTGCGGCTTTTATCTCTCTCTTGCAGGTCAGAATCTTAAGGGAGGTCTCACAGAAGGGTTTCAGCAGAATATTCATCACTTTTCCAGGTGTGCCCTTTCAGGACCATGGTCTCCACTGATTGGTCTGAAATTTTTACTGAATTTATTGGGTGGCACCGATTAACAAAATTATACAGGTTTCAGGTACACAATTCCACAACACACCATCTTTACAATGTGTTGTACCAGGGCAGGGGGTCATTAGTCACTGTAGCTGGTCCTGGTGTCACCCTCCTGGGTTTGCTGCTTTTCTGAACCTGGAGCTGATAACGGAGACCTAGATGGTATCTCCAGGGAGGTGACCTTCTCTATTGAGCTGTAAATTGCTCGGCCATTGTGTTCAGCATCTGTCTCAGAGTATCTGTTCCACTTGCCAAGGAATTTTCCTAGCTTCTTCCTATACTGTCTCAATTGTATTTGTATTGCCTGCTTAACATCTACCTGTGCTGATGATTCGTGATCCTGCATTCACCACTTTCTCAAATGCCTCCCGGGGTAAATTTCCTTTTCAGACCCGGAGTAGATATAAGCAAGAAGGCATAGAAAGAGTGACTATACAGAGAAGGGAAGGAGCAGAGAAGAGTCAGCAAATTCCCACTTCTCTTCAGATCTGAGGTAACTTAACAGGAAGGTCTCTGATACCCTCACTTAGACCAAGGCAGAGCTGCCTGGCATGTTCCTGTAGAAATCTACATTCCCCTACACCCACTAGCACATCATATTTTATTATAATTGCTCAGTGCCTCTCTTCTCCCACTTAACTTTGACACCATGAAGTGAGGAGCAATTTTGCCTTATTCTCTATTGTATTTCTGGCATGAAGCTCAGTGCTTGGCAAAAAGTAGGACTTCAATAAATGTTTATTGAATGGATGACCAGACAACGCAGATGCTCCCACGTTTTCATTAGCAAGCACAAATGTAACTGCAGCAGGCTAAAGAATTTGAGGGTGATTCTCCTCTGCTTCCTTCTCCTTCCTCTCTTCTACTTTTAGAACTCTGCTCATTAGTGAAATGCAAGTCTCCCGGCCCGTGCTCAAAAGCCTACATGAAAACTAACCATGTGTCTTAATGGATCATTAAGACCAGGTAATTAGAAAAATATAACTCTTGCCATTAGATCGACTATTGATTTTTTTTCTTTTATTCAAGGGCATTTTTTCACATCATGTCCACCTGGTAGGACCTAATGTATGCCAAAGACAGATTGGGAGTGCTACCAAATTATTTTCATTGATTTTTAAAAATTCTTTGAATAATGTGTTTTTGGCTGGAGGTTATCTTTATTTTTGCAAAATAAAATTTGGGAGACTGGGATTTTTAATAGTGCAATTACAGTCAGGTTTGTCCCTACCCTTAATTGATTTCCATAAGCCACTGTGCTGCGTGTTTGCTCCAGCTGCAGTGCTGTGTTTAATTTTAACCCATGAAGTTATTATTATAGAAACATAGAGCTATGTGATATTGGAATTAGAAGGTTTTTCAAGGTAATTTAGTCCCAATCTCTCATTTTATTTATTGCTACCCAGCTCTGCCGTTCCCTTTATAAACTGCTAATATGCAAATATAGAATTTGTTCCTGAAGGTTGATCATTTCTGGGGGTGGAGATTTTTAGTCTAACCTCATGATCATTTAAAAAAAAGAAATTTGTAGAAAATATTTATTACTGGTGAAAAGAAACTTACTACAGATTAACTTAAGAGAGCTATGATTCTAAAAGTCTAACAAGATAAGGTTAAAGGGATGGTGTTCAGATACCTGATCGCCCACTGTAATAATCTAAACCAGTGGGAGGCAAACTTCTCTAAAGAGTCAAATTGCAGATGTTTTAGGTTTTGTAACTCATCTCTTTACCGCGTACTTAGTGCTATCTTTGTCCTGGAAAGTAACCATAGACAATACATAAATGAATGAATCTGGCTGCGTTCCAATCACATTTCATTTATAAAAACAAGCAGCAGACTGGGTTTGGCCTGAAGCCCGGTAAACTAATAACCCTAGCCCTGAATCCGTATTCAGCTGGATTGCAGTGGACTAATTAACTAGATCATTTCTCTCATGAAACTCTGTATCGAAAAGATTTATCCACAAGCCTGTTGCAAACTACCGTCACAGGCTTCAGGGTTACCACAGAATGCTTTCATTCTATGTTAATATGAACACCTGGAAAATATTTTTCAGGGTATCTGACATATTCTCGTTGAAGTTTTCAACAGATTACTGAAACATTAAGGGACCAGGAGGAAAATTTTGGACGTAAGAGAAAGAACAAGACAAATTATGTTTTCCTGTTTCTTCCCTGGGTGGCATCTGCTAGTAATAAAAAGTATGTCTCACTTTGCAAAACTAAACAATGTCTGCCAGGAAAAACGTACAAGGGCAAACACGGACTTACTAGGAAATAAGGAGCCTCCCTCCTGAAATCACATTCCCCACAACTGGAACTTTTAGAGATAAGTCTGTGCCTCACTGGACAGCCTTGGCCACCTTCACTGGCTATGATAAGAGCGACAAAGACAGACCATCATGGCCCCGTAGCTTACATTTCCTGTCCTTATGCTGTTTTCTATTGTTATTTTGTGTTTCTGTTGTTGTTGTTGTGTTGTGTCTTGCTATTGTCTATTCTCACTGCAACCCCTGAAAATTTATGAAGGACAACGACCACATACTCATAGGTTATTATGAAGTGGAAAAGTTATTTTTTAAAAAATATGTTAGCCAAAGAGTTCTGTCTTTTTCAACAAATATCCTGAGAGGCTCTAAGCTTAGGCTGGTGGCAGTGCCATTGTCTAGGATGCATTTGCAGCTACTCAGTTGGAATCCCTTCAGATTTCCTGCAACACCGTTTTGAACATTCTGAAGGGTAACAATGCTTCATCCTCTGGGAGTGTGCTTGATTTTGTGTGAGCAGTCCTAACTTATTCAGAACTAAAGCACACAAACAAGGTGAATCACCAAGTTGCATAACACAATTTTTCAGCCAAAGCCGAAATGGGCTGTTAGAGACACCGGGGCTCGAGAGTGTCCTAGACTGGGAAGCAGAATAGGTCAGGGTCAGAAATTACAGTTTTCTTATGTGACTGGCAGACAGGGTGTCAACACAATTTCCAAAATGTCTGCATCCCAGGAATGTTTCGAGCATTGGAAATAGTGTCTGACTTCCCAGTGGGACCACTTTTAAGGAAATGTCGATATGTGTATTTTTTTCCTTTTTACTGAATGTATTGGGTGGCACTGATTAACAAAATTATACAGGTTTCAGGTACACAATTACACAACACACCATCTTTACACTGTATTGTGTATTCCGCACCCAAGACAAGTGAATTAAGCCAGTCAAAGAAAGTATCATATGATTTAACTCATACATGGAATCTAATGAACAAAATGAACTAACAAGCGAAATAAAGACAGACTCATAGATGTCTGTATTTTTAAATTAACTTTTTGTTTAACAAAAATCAGATAACATTAACCATGTGCCATTCCTTGTCTTATGAATTTTACAAATATTAACGCACTAAACCACATAATCCTATGTGGTAGTTAATGTCATGAACTACATTTTACAAATAAGAAAACTGAGATTAAATAACTTATACCAGGTCAAACAGCTGGTTAATGTTGTGTTTTAATTACACCCCACTCAACAAGTTTCTACGTGGCATTTGTTTCACTATTTTGTGGCCACGTCCTCTCGCAGGGCTTCGATTCCTGTGGAGAACCTCCATCTTTCGGTTTCTCTCCTTCCTCCAGTCTCATATATCAGACAGGTTCCATGAGGAAAATGGATTTTTCCAGCCAGAAGAGCTTTAATATGGGGATTCAGGAGCTTTGAAACTATTAGAAGGACTAGAGGACAAAGGACAAGGAAGGGTTTCAGGAAGTCAGGACTGCAGGATACATCAGCAGCTGCTTCCCCAATGGGTATGTCACACCTACCAAAGCACACGGGGCTTTTGCTGGAAGAACACAAGTATGTCTTTGCTTTTCTTTCACCTCCCAGACATTCCAATATCTTGAAAAATTATTTCTGATGGATAGGCTCTAATCAGCAACCCTCCTAATAAAGATTCTAGAAAGTATAGTTCCCATGCATATAGTTCCTGCCTTCCAAGGAGAGATGACTAAAATGAGGACAGTGAAGTTAAGTTGTCAACAGGCACACTGGAAGTCAGGGGGAGCTCGTTCCAAAACAATTGTTACTATGGCACAGTAGGCAGACCAAATAATAAAATGTCTATACGTTAGACTCAGTGTCAGAGAATCGATATTTACTACTTATCTGTGGTGGACCAGCAACAGAACAGCTACTTACAACCATCTTCAATATTTTAGTATTGATTTTACTATTAGCTTGGGATGACCAATTCCTCCCTTTTTACATTGGCTAGGGCATCGTAGGAGTCTGAAACTAAGCTGGAATAAATAAATAGGAGGGAAAGAAAAATGGAAACATGTACATTGGTTTTACTTTTCTCTTATTCTCTGTGTGACTGTTTTTATGCCGTATTTTTTAAAGTGCTCTTTCTCATATAAATAATCACAGTAAAATGGTGAAGAGAAATGCCTGTTTTTGTCAGCTTTTAAAAAGCATGGAAGTTAAGGCTTTAAGCATTTACGATTTAAATTTAAGGCTCAGATGGCTCAGATGTAATGCAGTGACCTAGAAAGGCTAATGCTTTATGGTATAAAATTTGAAAAATATTCAGCTGAATGCCTCTGGGGAACTCCCTTTGGAGATGAAAAGAAATCATTTGTTAAATTGCCTCTCTCTCTCTCTCTTTCTTTCTCTCTTTCACCCACTGGGGGAAAATACATGGACAATGTGGACCCCACACTTTCTGAGCAGACACCTAATCCTTCTTTATAAATACATTGCATGGGGCACAATGCAGGAAACATGATATGGGTAATTTAAACTCAATATACAGACTAGTTACCATTGTTACATTGTCCACTGAGATTACAGATGGAGTTGATATGTTTCTATCTATTTCTCTGTAATTTTATATATGATTTTCTTTGTGGCCACATGTGAGATCCAGGACAAAATGATCCCAAAGGAGCTGTAGTCAAATCTATTTCTACCCTCAATGAAAGACCTTTATAAAAATAAAACAATTATGACTATAATTTAGACTATGTCTGTATAATGGCAGTATTCTATGCCAATGCCCTTTATAACTTTCCTCATTCAAAGGAACGGCTATCTAAATCATCAAATTTCATTTGTTACAGGGAGTTAGTTTTTAAAGTTAAGGAAATTTTAAGGAAATTTAATATGAAGGAAAGTATCGAGTTCTATATCAAACCAGGAGCAACAGATCTGTTTTAAAGCAAGATAGAAGATTTCTGGAGAGCTCTATTAAACAAAGAACATAAAGAAATGAAGGAATAACAGGTAAAATTGTGTTGAATTTGTGATCACCATGCATCAATACTGCCCTAAATACTAGAGCATTGATTAACTCATTTATTCTCCCAATGACCTTGACAGGTAGGTACATTTATTTCTTAGCCTTACTTTATAGATGAGGAAGCAGAGATATAAAGAGGTTAACCAACTGGTCCAAGGTCACATAGCTAATCAACAGCCAGCCTGACTCCAGAAACAGTCTGAGTCACTGACGAAGAGCAGGCTGAGAGTATTAAAACAAACGTTTGCATCGCATTGTAATCAGATCATGGAGACCGTTTACTGCTAACCTCTGGGGCATTCGCCCTCCCCTTGTTTTGGCAATTTAGCTCCCGCCTCAGTGTCGCCTTCTCCTGTATTATTCCTCTCTTCTTGATTTCACTGCCCATGTAGAATGCATTTCCCAAATGTAGTCCCCCAGCCATTGATATCAATACCACCTAATTCTCAGGCCCCACCCCAGACCAAGTGAATTATAATTTCTGGGAGTGGGGCCTAGCAATGTGAGTTTTAATGACCCCTCCCTGGGATTCTGATAGAGCTAAAATTTGAAAAGCACTATGGTGCTCCACCTCCTTGGCCTCAGTTCCTTGAGCTCTTCCCCAGTGAGCTTTCTTCACCTAGCCTCCGGGCACTCGCCTACAGCCAGCACCTAGGCCTTTCCTGGTGCTCTTCTCCATAATCTCAACGTCATGCGTTCACCCTTTGAACACCATGTGTATCCTTCCAACTCACTTCTTCACGTACGCAGAGCTCTCTTTCTACCCCATGAGGACTCCAGCACATTGATTCCACTAGCTTGCACTGTCTCTCATCCTCTTCCTTTTTTACCTCACTTAAATTCCATAGCTAATTATTATAATCACTCTCTTGGGGAGATACTGAACTCCCTGGACCTTTCTCATTTTGCCGGCATCGTCCTATAAAACTATAATCATGGCTAAATCGAATTCTGCCTACTCTGCTCTTGTACTCGTGTAATAGAACATGTTCAAAGAAAAATACACATGCAGACACTTGCCACTCCAAAGCTCCTGGAATATAAAGCAATTATAACCAAGGTAGGATATGCAAGTGTATCGGTTGTGACGAATTTCTCTCAAAATGCTTCTAGCATTTGAGGCCTCCCTTGATGTGCTTTGGTATGTAAGGAAGAGAATATTAAGACAGTCTTGGTGGTGATGTAAACAAGAGGTGACAGAAAGCACAGGGTGTGCCAGCTGGTGTTACTCCACTTGAGTTCATGCAGATGTCTGAACAATGCAAAGTGCCCCATGGCATATTCTTATTTTAATAGAATTCAGCATATTAATTCCTTCCCTAAATTAGACTCACCATAAGACTAAGACTCTAAATACAATTTAAAGCTACAAATGAAGAGTGGCATAGGGATGATAGACTTAACAGTTGATTTTATAGTTTAATTTATGTATTTAACCTATGAACAGCATTATTGTGTGCAATACATGAGAATGATACAAAAGAGAATGGCTTGTATTTTTTCTGGAGTTTTGATCTGTTCTTTCGTTTGGGCCGTATTTCTTTGCCTCAGCACTCCTGTTATGTTGTCAGAGACAGAGCCTTAGGAATTCACCAGGGTGGGTCAACCCACGTCACTGCATCGCACCCCGTGTAGGGGAGGGTCCAAGAGGGAACTGTGCTGCTTGCTCAGCTCTCACTCTGCTTTCAGTCACTTCCTCCATTACCCACAAGTAAATTGGGTCCTTCTGGTGCTGTTTCCTGGGTGGGTGGGCTTCTGTACATTCTAGAACCCTGTGGGTCTCTCTAACAAACTCTCCTGTTAGACTGGTAGTTTCTTCTGCTGCCGTAGCCCTCACAGGTTTTTGCAGCCAGAAGTTTTGAGGTTTTCTTTCCCCATGCTGGAACCCTGGGTTGAGTGGACTCTTGCTCCCCAGTTGTTCCTCCTGGTTTATCTGCATGAAAATGTGGGACTGCGGGTCTCCCAGCTGCCACCTCACCTGCCCATTCCTCTGCCTTGCTGTGTGTCGTCTCCACCCCAGCTGCCTGTCTCCACCCCGCCTATCTGTCTGAATGAATGTTTCTTCTTTCACTCCTTCATTCTCAGACTTCCATACAGTTAAATTTTTTGGTAGTTCTGGTTGTTTTTGTTTTTAAATGTGTTGTGCTTCTTTTGGTTGTGCGAGGAGGCAAAGGGTATCTACCTACACCTCCATCTTGGCTTGGAAATTCTGATTTTTTTTCAAGTGCATTTACTTTGCTACATGAACACAGTCCTCTTTAATTTTAGATATAGGTCAGTGAATATTTAGAAACTTAGCTAAATAATACTATGCATATCCAGTAATTTTAATTGTTTTATAAAAACTTGGACATATGAAAATTTATTTAAAATCTTTCTTTAAAATTGACATAGGTTTTAGAATCAAATACAAATAATATCCCTCACCAAAAGATGGAGATAGCAGAATCAAAATGGGTGAGGAGGAAGTGAATAAATATGTACATGTGAGAGTTTGGTGGAGAGAGGTGGAATAAAGAGCTGCCACTTCATTTCAGTTCATTTCCAAATGCTTTATGAAGAACGTACAATTTTAGAAGGCATTTAAGGAAAATATGAAAGAAGAAATAATTTTTAAAAGTGAGCTAAAACTCATATTGGTCAAGTTTTAGTATTCATATGTGCTTTAGCAAACTAAGTCAAACATGTATTTTTATGCTGCTAGATTAAGTTACTAGATTTAGATCTGTAAAATATGCTGGAAATCAAACATTATATTAATCTTTCATTTTTCTTGGCTTAATTTTCAGAAAGTTTGCATATGTAATAGTACTTGGTTATCATTTTATGAGGAATTTCATGACATGGATATATATGTACATAATGTACACATGAATATTTTAAGTTATGAGCAGATGACCATTCTATTCTACAAAGAGTTTATACAGATAACACCCTAAGTGTTTACTGCAATAATCAAATAAGCAACTTAATCATTTGACATATTTCATGAAAAAGTCATCATTTGTTTTATAACACATATCAGGAAAATAATATAATCATCAGGTAAATTTTTGTTCAAAATGGAGAAGAAAGTCTCAGTATTTTAATATTTATAGACAATGCATTTTCCCTTCATAAATAAGGATTGGTCTCAATAAATAACTGATACTGATGACTTTTAAAAGAACAAGCTTTTATTACTTCTCAAATGCTAAAACCACGATTTGCCTACACTTAATTGACTTAGGTCTTACTGCCCTATATAGTGAGCCAAAACTCAGTATTCTGGAGGTATAAGTGAATCCAGTTTACCTTGAAGATTGATTAGGGATTTGCAAGCACTTAAAATGTTTTCTAGTTTCTTATTGAGATATATGGCCAGGATGGTTAAATATTTATACTCACATTGAAGATTCTCCAAACTAAAACTACTTCAGTCCATCTCCCTCTATTGCAGATTTCAGGCCCTTGAAGATCTATGTGTATCTTACTGGACCCAGAAATCTTTCCTGAGAAATATTTGGATCCCTTCACAGATAGCCTTGAGTACTCTGAGTGGAGGGATGGCCTTCCATTCACCGTGTGTTCACTTGCACTCCCAATCTTACATTACAGATGTCAACTCAGCCTTCTACTTTGTTGATTATCAGAGCATATTGTTCCTCTTTTAATCAGTCATATAGATTTTCTGCAGGCTAAATTCTTGTCAGAAAGCATAATCTCAAACTCTCACCTCCTGTGATCCTAAGTGCCACAGCAATAAATGGTATTTATTGTGAGGGTCTAAAATTCGGTGTAGTCTTCCTTTTAAATAGGCTACATTTTTTTCTCTGATTAATAATAACTTAAGCTTTGTGGCAAGGTCCTATTCCTAGCCATTTACACATATCAATTAATATAATTCTCAGGGTGGGGGGGGAACTATGAACTAGATGATGTAATTACTCCTACTTAATCTATGACTACACCAAACCAGAGAGATAATTTATTCAATGGCACATAGCCAGGTAGTGGCAAAGCCAAGTTCCAAACCTTGGCAATTTGTTTCCCGGGTCCTGTGTTCTTAACCTTTACATTGTAACATATACAGCCGGCCATGCACTTGTACCAGAATATATGGGCCCATAAAATTGTTCCTTTCTTTAGCTTTGTTTTGCCATTGAGCCACCTTTTGTCCTGAGGCCATCTTAAGAAGCAGCCTCATGAAACTCACCATTGGACTTACTGAAAAAATATTGCTCCGAACATAGTTCTATCATCACACCATATACCCTTTTTAAAAAGTTGTTGTTTTATGCTGTGAATACCATTAATCTCATTCTCATAACTAATTGTGTTTACCCCTTTATTCCAGCCACTGGAATTCCAGCCAACACAAACCTATTTTTTGTTTCACCTCTCTCTCTCCTCTTTGTCATCGTTGAATTTGTGTACTGATCCTACCTATTATTGAGCCTTATTTTCCTACAATTATCTCCCTTAGTCTATAATTTGTGCCTCTTTACATAACTTCAAATGCATTTTTAAGAGCAAGCAGGAAAACACATTATAATTATTACTAATAGATTCGGCAAAGATGGAAATGTTAATTTATTTGTATGGACATAATTGAGAGATGCTCTAAAAAGAAATGCACTCTTGCAGTAAGTATGAAGTGTTACCAACACTTGTGTTTGGTCAACAAGCATTCTAGGGTCAGGGAACTTCAGGTAACTGCTCACTGCACTTGACCTCTGGGTTCATAGCCTCCCAGGTTTCCTCTTCTCTAGCAGAGGTGTTCAGAAGACCCGGCTTGCATTCAAAAGTTGAAGGGAAATGGAGAAATTTGAAGGTCAATCTATCTGGCCTGAAAAAGAATGGTATAAACAGAGCCCCTTCCAAGACTATAGTGATAGGAAGGAGCTTTGGAAACAGAGAGAGGAAAGAAAAGGATGTAATTCTGGTTTCTAACTTATAGTTGATAACAAATAATTTCTGAAACTAGCTACCCAGTCTGGGCCCTACTTCGGTGAATAGAATTACATAATTTAAGAGAAATAACTCAAAAATGCCTTTCCCAGCACCATCCCAGTACTGGAGGTTCATTTCAAATAATAAGAAATTACACGATTGTGTCAACTAAGATAATTAGCTTTCCAAAAACTGCTGAGATTAACTAAGGGGATCAGAGTTTTCAGTGACAGAATGAGAGGAATAGAGGGTAATTTGTGAGTATGGGACACCTCAAAGAAATAGTAAAGTAAGTGAGAACTTAAACTGGAGATTTGATATGGGAGAAAAATACTGAGTGCAATTCTGAACACATTGAGTTTTTGGTGCCTTGGGAACATGTGTATAAATAGGCTGTGGTAACTATTGATAATATGGTCAGAAACTCCAGAGAAAGATCTGCAACTAGGTTTAGAAATAGTCTGTTTACAAATTTACAGTCAAGGGAGTGACAGAGAGCATCTGGGAGAGAAAGGACATTTAGGGAGAAGAGAAGGAATACAGGGAATAGAGAGGAAGCATTCAAAAGGGCAGCTGAGGTGAATTGGCCAGAAAGAGAGGAGGAAACAGGAAAAGGTTTGTCATGGAAGTGAAGCACCTGTGTGTGCCAGCTGTGACCTGGCTTCATTCTACCTGGACTTTCAACACAATGTAAATAATGCTCTACTAGGACCACCTACCGGGCACTGTGGGGCCAGTCAGCTGTAGGAACAGGTGCTGTCTAAAAGCCTTCCAGAAAGGAAACACCAGGAGACAAGGCTTACCAGTAAACTTACTGTGTAGAGAATTGCTTTTGTGAGAGATAAAAAATGAGGGAAAACAGAAAGTGATGAATGAGTTTTTCCACTTAACAAGCATATAAAGTTTGGCATGGCTTGGGCCCCATTCTAAGGATCTTACGCAGACCAATGTTGAGTCCTCCCAACAATCCCTGGAGTGGCTTTTACAGATGAGGAAATGGAGATTACAAGAGACTAGGTCATTTGTGGAGGTCTCACCAGCAGCGACGACAGGGAGAATGGCCCTTCACACTCCGTCAACCTGGCTCCAGAGTGATACTCTTAACCACTGCCCCCCACACCTAGCCATGGAGGGAAAGGAGGAGAGAGCTGTGATGACAGGGAGCAAGAGAGTGACTCATGAAGGAGATATTTGATGTAGAGAGTAGTGCCAGAGGGCTAAGAGGGATCAGTTCCAGTGCTACATGGAATTTAAGGCCTGCTCCTGGGGTTTGTGGCATTATATAGGCTTCTATAGTATCTATCCCATGTGTCCCTGAGAAGCCCTTTAGTCTCCAGATCACTTCACCATTGGGCCTCAATTTCTCTATCAATAAAATCACTATCATACTGGCTGACCTTTATTTTCCCCACAGGGACCTTGGGCGGACTCATGAAGCACCACCCAGGAAAATCCCCTGGCCCCTTAGAGATGAGCATTATTATTATTCCTGCTATTGTTATGCCAGTATTATGCTAATAATGACTTTTTTCAGCTTCAGGCCAAAGAGGAACCTGTATGTTTATTTAAACCTAAACTGAAATGAGAACTTATTGTTTCTTCATATCCTACATGGCATATATGCGTAGTGACCCAGGATTCCATCTCTGGGAATATAACCAAAGAAACCCAAAGCACTAATTTGAAAGAAAACATGCACTCTTATGTTCATTGCAGAGTTATTTACAATTGCCAAGATTTGGAAGCAGCCCCAGTGCTCATCAGTAGATGAGAGCATAAAAAAAACTGGGGTACATTTACGCAATGGAATGCTACTCAGCCATAAAAAAGAAGGAAATCATATTTACAACAGCATGGGTGGACCTAGAGAGTATTATGGTAACTGAAATAAGCTAGTTAGAACAAAACCAATACCATATGCTTTCACTTATATGTGGAATCTAATGAATAATATACTAACAAACAAAATAGAAACAGACTCAGATACAAAGAACAGACTGATAATTCTCATAGGAGATGGGGGTTTGGGGGGCTGGGTGAACAATGTAAAAGGATTGAGGGAAAAAAATCATAGACACAGACAACAATATAGTGATTACCAGGAGAAAATTGGGTGGAGGCAGGTGGAATAAGGCAAACGGAGGATAAATGGTAGAAAGACTTGACTTTGGGTGGTGTGCACATGATACAGTTATAGAGTTAGTTGAACACTTGAAACCTGTATGGTTTTATTTATTTTTTTAAGTGAATATCATTTTCACTATATAAGTAAAGGAGGCATTTCATTGCTCTTGAAGCAGTAATGGTTATGTGATTACCAGTTTTTCTCCATCTGAAATTACCGCTATAAATGTGCTCATTCTTTGATGTAGTTATTTCATAGCCTTCTAGCTGCCATTTGAAATGCTTGGCTTTAGCCAGGTATCTTCAACATTGTGTTTGTCCATCTAGAAACAATTCTCTTTCCAAATACAGAAAAACCTATCAAGGAGAAAGCACCCAGCCCTTATACAGGGTCCGGCAGAAGCATTGCCTGCTTGAGTGTGGTTGGTAGGTTAATAAAATGGGTGTAATAATTTATAGTTTTATTTTGAACATTTCACCTAAAATGTCTTACAGTGTACTTGAGTGAAATATTGTTATGTTACAGAATTATGTGCTTATGATTTTGTAATAGAAATGGACGTTATTTGTGCCACGCTCTGTATCTAACTTCCATTGGAACCTGGCTATATTTGCATGCACAGTATAAGATCAAAAAGCCAGTGAGTGACTGGGAACAGTATGGCTGACTGGAGTCAGACTGGTGATCATTGCAGATGGGGGTACAGCCCCTTGTTGGTGGTGAATAGAGAGGGCTAAGCAGGACACTGTCAGAGCTCACAGTCAGGGACCTCAGGAGCTGATTAATGAACCTTCAGGGAGAAATGCTGTCTTATATAAAGCCAGCGTCAAATAAGCCAAAATATACTTCATAAATCATGCGAAGTCAGGATTCTGCCATTTCCAGTAGCCTGACAAGAATCCCATGATGCACATCAGCTGTCTGTCCTCCTGAATCAAGGAGAAAAAAGGACTCCCCAGGGCAAAATCATCAGATATTAAAAGCTGTCTCTCGCCTCCCTCTCTCTCTTTCTTTCCCCCGGCCCCAACTTGGGCTCTTGTTTCTCATCCCTTTGGCATTTCTCTTTCATAAAAATCACTAGTCCTAACTCGCTGCTCAGCATCTATACTATGTTGAACCTGGTAACCCGGCATCTACAGATTGACAGACCTGTTTAAATTTTGACTAAAATCAGTTCACACCCGTGTTATCTCGGCTTCAACTTAAGCCCCATCCCGAAATCCCCCTGTGTAACACATGCACACACATGCACATACATACACACACACCTTAGAAGTATTTTTTCTAGGTATTATCAAAGAAACAGGGGTTTTGGGAAGTTGGAGTGCAGAAGTCTATGAAATCAGGAGTCACACCTTTGATTTTAAGGCCCACGCCAAGGGAAACGTGATAGACAGCTTAGGGATGGCAAAGGGGGTGACGCAGAGATCCGCCCACACACAGAGAAGGACACATGCCCTCCCAGGACTCCTCTCCAGCCTCCTGCAGCTGAGGAATAACAGTGTTTCAGGAATTACTGAGGACAAAGAGCCTATTGTAGTCATTTGTCATCTTCTCTATTAGAAACACATTCTACCTTATCCATAGCTGAGAACATGCTTCCTCTCAGGAGCTCTTTTATGAAAAAGCTGAACTTAGCCTTCCCTCCCCACATCACACCAACACCGACTCTGATCTGTGCTCTGCTTGGTCAGCTTTCATGGATATGAATGTTTTTAATCTCATGTATTCACCATGTTGCTGCTTGTGTTTGGGGACCCAGACTCCCTTTCTCTAATAATAAGAAATACATCCTAATGATTTCCACATTTCATATTTACCCATTTTAAGGAAGTTTATGATAAGAAGGAGTGCTCCTGAAGGAACATCATCTTGCCGAATAGGAGTATTATAATAATACCCCCATTATTATCTTTATTCAGCAGTTGTATCCAGCTCTGTGGTAGACCCCAAAATAGATAAAAGGCCAGGTTCATTTCCTTAAAATAGTTTTAGGAGGGCTGCTCAGTCCACCACACATGACATACCATTGTGTGTTAGGTATCTTTGGTGGCATGCCCCATTAAAGAGACAGAGGAAGCATAGGACATTATACGTAGAAACAAACAAACAACAATAACAACAACAACAACAAAACCATCAAATTGCATCTGCCTTTGTCTAAAACCTCCTAATGGTACTAAGCCAAGCAGAGTGTGTCTTTAGTTACCCAACTAATTGCCACTCTAGGTCTCTGAATGTTTAACTATTTCTAAGCAATTGGGATAAAAAGCAATATGGAAAACCCACATTTAGGTACAATTCCATGGTTTTTTTTAAAATGATAAACAGGGTGTTAGATCCTTCTCTACCCCATGCTCTTCACAGTCACTGAAAGGATTGTCAGGGTATGATATTATACTTCATGGGTGTACTAACTTTTTAATACTGATGTTAATAATATGAAAGCAGAAATCTTTTTCAATATCTTGCCTATGTAATGTGATATTGTTAACGTACTCTAATTCCGAGCTGGTGAAGTACTATCACTTGGGGTATGAATTTTTATAGGACTCTGCATACCTTATAAGCATACATAGCTATTATGAATATTTCATTTTGGGTTTTGTGCAGAGAAAAATCTCTTTTAAATAATTTTTTAAATATAGTCCATGGATTCTTGGGACTTTGTGCCTGGGGATACATAGAAATACAATAATAGAGTAGGCAGTGATAGCTCAAGCTTTGCTTTAAGGATTGATGTTATGGGGACTGAAAAGAACCTTGTTCGGACAATTTTGTATACTTTAAAAATCCATGTCCCTATTGCACACTTTCTATCAGATTCCAAACATCTGTGTGCAAAGCAAAATGTTTATCCAAGTACTTGGATGTGCTTGAAATGGATCTTTAAAATTATTTAATATAGTTGAATGTCAAGTTCTAAAATATTGGTGTATGTCTGGAAAACATCTGCCTCTTTTTCCCTTTTAAAGAGTGTCTTTGTGCGGATGTCTACATGCTGCCTCTCTTCCCACTCTCTTCTTTTTTCTCTTTTCTTTCTTTTCCATCCGCCTGAGAAAAATCATACTATATTCTGACAGCTAACTTAAGGACACTGACCCGGCTTCGACCACAGCGAATGGAGCTTGTTGGAACTAATCAGAGCAAGTTTCTTACCTAGGACTGTGCATTCAGTCATAGAAAAAGGGAGCCTAAGAAGCTATAGAAAAGCGGCAGAACAAGAGCAGGAGGCATTGCTCCTGTGGGCCTTGGCTTCCGAGCCACTGATCTGTAAGGAGCGCGGGGTGCTCCCAGCAGGGTGTGAAATGAACAGTAAAAGGGACCAGGAAGGGGCAGGGGCTGCACTCAATTGCACGTGAACCCCTGGCAGTGAGCGGGACTGTCACAGGGGTTTACGTTGACATACAATTGTACACCCTGAATGTCCACACATCATCTATGAAACAGAGCCAGAGCGTGCAGTTCCCCACTTCCCAGACAATGATTTGAACCCACCACAGCAGCCTGGAACACCTCTCTGGAAATTCACAATTTCACACCTAGGGACATATATGTTGTTGTAAACTAAAACGCAGTGGTGATTTCTCAGAGTTTACAAACTTTTTACCTACTGCAAGATGAAAAGGGATTAAGTTGCTTTTTCTTCAAAATAGGCAGGGACTCAAAATGCTGGCAAGTTTCAGGGAGCAAGAATTAAGAATAAATTGCTTTAGAATCATTCCTTTGGGATTATCAGATACCCTTTCAATTCTGGTTTTATTAATTACAAGTGTAAAGATTAAAAAATAATAACCAGCCACCCGGGTACAGGTAGGTTCTTGATATTCAGTGACCTATTTGAATTTTTTTAAGTGATATAGATCTTTTCACTTCTGCTAAACACAACTCCTGAGTTAAAATCCATAGTTCCAATGAGCATTTTCATTTTGAAATGTAAGTTGTCTTTTCTATGTGGATTACTTTACTTGCTTTGCCAACTTTTTTTCCATTTTGTACCGTTTATAAAGAAGATGTTGCATATCAAGGTGCTTATATAGCATTCAATAGAAATCTATATTAAAATTATCTAGCTATTAAAATTATGTTTAGTACCAAATCATAATTTTAACAAGAACCTCATTCTAAATGCAGCTCTATTTAGAGTCTTACAATTTAGAAAATCCTTAATATCTCAGAGGTGACTAGCGTCAGCTGAGGTCTTGTTTTCATTTAGAAATTTCCACTCTAAAGTGGAAAACCCATAATTGCTTGTAGCACTTCTCCCCTCAAGCACCACTATATATTCCTTATATAAGTATAGTACATTGCACATTAATTCACTCATTCAACATTGGAAATACATTTATTATCAACTGCAACAAGAAATTTCTGAGCCCCTGGAAGGACAAAGATATTTAAGACATGGTCCCTCGGTGGGTGGGTTGGGTGGAGGGGTTAAAGGAGGAAAAATTGGGACAACTGTAATAGAACAAACAAGAATAAAAGACAAAAGGCACAGTCCCTGCCCTGGCCATGTGGCTCAGTTGTCCCATACACCAAAAGGCTGCAGGTTTGATCCCTGGACAGGGCGCATACCTAGGTTGTGGGTTCGATCCCAGTCAAGGCGAGTGCAGAAGCCAACCGATTGATTGATGTTTCTCTCTCACATCGATGTTTCTTGGTCTCTCTCTCTCCCTCTTTCTGCCCACCCACCTATAAGGAACTCACAATGAAATAGAGTAAGTGGAAATGCCAATAGGAATTGCTATGAGAGAGGATGGATGCTATGATGTGATATTTAACTTTAAGTAATAGCATATAGTTACATACAAAGTGTAGTGATACAACAAAGAAAGAAAGGGTCAGTTCTTCATCATTGGGAATACACAGGGACATCATATAGTTCAAGGAGAATTCTTAAAAGGGGAGATATAAATTAAATGGTAGACTTGTTATCCATTGATATGACAATCCAAATCATTGAAGACCAAAGAAAATGCTAAAAGTAATTTTAGACTTTTTCCTTGGTAGTTTAGAAAGACCTTTATGGAATTTCATGTCCAATCCTAGGTTCCTGACTTAAGATCTTAAATCATTTCTTTATACTTGTTTCTGTCTCACTGACTTTCCTGTTTATGAAAATAATTGTCAGAGCCAGTTGTAGAAAGCATTCCTTGGTAAACTTGACATGAAAATCTTTTGCTCATCTTAGATTAGGAACGCTCCTTTCAAAATGATTTAGATAGGCTTCCCCCACCCCCATCATAGGAGCAGTTCTTTAAAGCTCAATCATCTGGAAATATCCAAGTATGTGCATGCTTAGGGAAGGCGATATCCTAGAAAAATAGAGCCACTGAATGAAAGATTCTCCTTAACCTCATGTGGATATAAATTGTTTATGTGACAGATGGCCGGCAAACCAAAACAAAAAAAGTTTAGAAGTCTCCTAACCTGAGTAGTTTAAGATTTTATGATAGGAAACACGATGACGTAATCTGGAAACTTCACAAAAATCTTTGGATTTTTCATCTCAGTGCATATGAGATTTTAAAAAGTCATCAACTTTTGAAATGGAAATGTCATTTAATCCAGTATTCTCATTTAAAAAATGGAAAATCTGAAACCAAGATTTATGAAATATACTAGAAGGAATGAGCTAGATCTGTGTGGAATGAGACCCAGGTCTCAACTTTTAGTAGTTTTTCTTCTCTTGCTTATTTTTGTAATGACACCCAGTTATGGTTCCACACCATCACCTTTTATACCACTTAGATTAAAAGGTGGTTGTATCATTGGTCACTCTTCATTCTCTGCCCAAATAGAGTTGGTAATGGGCTCAGGTAAATGGCAGTAACATCTATTAGAGCAAGCTGGACCTCATGGACAAAAGGATCAGCGGTGTATGGATGCCCTGTTTTCACATCAACCTGCAAAAAGGCCGCAGAGGAAGCTACTTGGCCACATAGAGAGCTCTTGCTACCTTACAGCTCCCCCTTTTTAATAGGGAAGGTATAAGGTCGGAGGAGGGGGCACATACATCTATTGTTCTCAGGAACCAAGTAGCTAAGCTTAGGTGCCTGCTCTTTAGGGTAGTCCTGAGAAGTGATGGCTTCCAACACTCAGATAGCTTGGGGATCTCTGGTCCCACAAAAAGTTAAATTGGGTATAACCTCCCCTCTGGGAGGTAAAGGACCCTCCAGTCCTAGTATCTCATCAAGAGACAATCTAGAGAGAGCTCATTGGACAATGCAACTGGCTTTCCACAAAAGGAACTTTGAATGAATAAAAGAGTGTCAAGAATCCTCTAACTGTACAGATTTGAATGAACTAATAATCATAATTATCAGGTTTTGGTGCCAGATATTGCATGTGCTAGTGCTTTAGATGTATAACTTTTAATTCCCACATCTACCCTGAATGTAGATGTTATTTTCTTCACATTACAAATTAGAGAACTGAAGTAATTTTCCCAAAGGTTATTAGAAGTGGAGCTGAAATCCAAATTCAGATCTATGTTCTTTCCACATATTCTTTCTACAAATGTTCTTTCCAGATGCTGTTCTTTGCATTAAGTAATTATATTGTTTAACCTGTGAAATGTAATCATAGAATCTCAAAATATTAGCAGTGAAGACCCATGCTTCATAAACTGTGATGTGCATTTGAATTGTGTATGTGCAGAATAAAACACAAGTTCTCACCCAACAGATCTTGGATGGGGCCTGAGTCTTCATTTCTACTAAGACCCCAGGTCAAGCTGATGCTGTGTGGTCCAGAATCACACTTTAAGTTATGTTATGGATAACCTTGTCTAACATACTCATTCTATAGGATTTAAGTTACAGAAAATCAGAGATACGATCTTTAAGTAATAAAGAATAGTTTTATCTCACTTTTATCAAATAAATGGCATTTTTCCATAAGAAGTCATAGTCCTTCAGAATAGATTTGTGGGTCATTAACTCTTTGAAGAAAGCATGATGTACATACACATACATATATATATGTATATGTGTATATAACTGATAGACTTCATTTAAAAACTAAAAGCTCCAAGTATCAAGAAAGGGACAAATCTACTCATTGACCATGATCACCCTAGAGCACTTCCCTTCCCTCTTTACCTCTGGTAATGGCCTTCAGTCCAATGCCCTACAAAGGATTGAGGACCATAATAGTTGCAATACTGAGGAGAGGATGTCCTTCACATGCCCTTTCATAATACAGATAAGTTGAGCCCCAGCACTTTTGAATGCAGTGTGGTATTTGGTGTTCACTGAACTTGACAGAAAGAGGAAAATGGACAGGATTCATCTGCATAACAGCTGGGAGCATTTCCTCCAGCCTCCATGGGAACACAGCCTTTGCACAACAAATTGCTCATTAGTGCAGGAAGTGCCTGATAATCAATCCTAGGAATTATTGTTTACTCAGGTGAAGAACAATAAAATAAAAGAGGGAGGCATGTGTGACTGGCAGAAAAGTGGGAAACGAGCCCTGATCGATTGTTCCTGAGCCTGAGAACAGAATAAGGGCACCACTGCATGTAATAGGAGAAAGATGCACGTGACAGGAAGGAAGAACTGTGCAGATTTATTGGAAAGGAAAGAATGACAAGAGGCAAACCAACAGAAAAAGTTGTACACTCTTGTGAATTCTCAGCTTTAATCACCATAATAATATATTAATAAACATAAACTAGAAAATAAATATTTCACCATAGTTTAATCAACAAATGTTTATTGAATGCCTTTGTTTCAAACATTTTTATGAGTACGAAGAATACAGCAATAAACCAAAGTCTTGCTTCATGAAGATGCTGGTGAATGAGCACACAATTAATAGTAACAAAAAACATACACAGCAGATCTTCCAAAAATGTTGTTTTCTTAATGACATTAATGAAAAAAATTAATTCTCATCTGGGGCCACTGTCTATGTGGAGTTTACATATTTGCCTCATGTCTGGGTGGGTTTTCCCTGGGTACTCCTGTTCCCTCCCCTATTGTAAAGATGTGCACATGAGGTGAATTGATGTGTTTAAGTTGTTCCAGAGTAAGCCCCCAGCTGGTGTAGCTCAGTGGATTGAGCGTCAGCTTGCAAACCAAATTGTCACCAGTTCAATTCTCCAGTCAGGGCACATGCCTGAGTTGCAAACCAGGTCCCCAGTAGGGGGCACTCGAGAAGCAACCAGACATTGATGTTTCTCTCCCTCTCTTTCTCCCTCCCTTCCCCTCTGTCTAAAAATAAATAAATAGAAAGAAAGAAAGAAAGAAAGAAAGAAAGAAAGAAAGAAAGAAAGAAAGAAAGAAAGAAAGAAAGAAAGAAAGAAAGAAAGAAAGATGTCCCAGTGTGAGTGAATGTGAGTGTGTGTTAGTCATCCTGGCATGGAAGGATGTTCTGTCTAGGGCAGTTCCCACCTGCCACCCTGAGCTGCTGGGATGGGCTCCAGCCACCTGTGACCCTGATCTAGAATAAGCAGGTTGGAAAATAATTATCTTACTGTTTCTATCCATCTTCCCTAAATGCATGTATACCTCACATTTATTTCAACGTTTAATATTGGAAGTGTTTGGGGTCTTTACTTAGAAGTTTGGTGATGTTTTTATGACCAGAAATATGCCATAGGAATTTAACTCATGTTTATGTCAATTAGCCTGTGGTAAAAATGGTTTTGTTATGCATCATTTCAGTAAAGTCACATTTTCCAAGAACCTATTGATAATGTTAAGTAAAATTCCACTCTCTATGATAGATTCCCGGTTGCAATTGATATAAAGAAAAACAAATCAAGAGGGAAGAAACTGATAAGAAGTGCTATTTTGTAGGTGATCAGAAGAGTACTCTGAGGAGGCAACATCTGAGCAGAGGTTTGAATTAAGTAAAAGAAAAGAGATAAAAAACACTTACAGGCAAAAGATTGTATTTGTGCTCTGTACTCAAAAACATAACAATCTGCTCTCAGGTGCTTTTGAACATAACCTAATGACTTCCAGGGAGACCAAGGCCAGGGCATTTGAACCTCTCCTTTCAAGATGTCAGTTACAGAATCATGCCAAGGGCCAGGCGCTGTGCTGAGTGGGTCACAGAACTTTTCTCCTGTGATCCTCACAAGTCTAAAATGAAGACATCATGGTTTACATTTTAAAAATAAACGAACTGAGACTCGTGGGTTAAGTGGCAAGCTAAGAGTCACTCTGAGGTCCATCTACTTGACTTATCCTCCACACATCTTCCCTCATTTTGAATGTCTCTGTGCTGCTATTTCAAGGCCATCTTAATCTTCATTTTTGATATAACCTGAAAGAGAAAATTAGATATCCTTTTCTTTCTCTCTTTCTATTTCTCATACTTATTTTGAAATAGATCTCCTCCCTCTGGGCTTTTCCCCACAGTCAGGACTCCATCACACCGGGCAGCAGAGGACAGTACTGACCAGGAGTGGCTTAGACCAACCATCTGGCTGAGCAAGTGAGACAGCAGTTCAGGAGCAGGGCAGGGCTCAGAGAAGGGGCTAGTGACATTGACCAAGAGATTGAATTTCATGTAGAAATCTGTCAGAGATTAAAGGATTCAATAGAATACAGAGCCTAGGTAGACAGAAATATTTAGGGCAGTGTCAGTCAGAACTGGAAATGTCAGAAAGAAAGTTGACCATCCAGAGATAGATTTTTGCTCTGCATTCACACTTCGTTAGTGATGTTAGCCTTCGGCCTCGTACTGCGAAGTGTCACTCAGAAGTCAGAGGATTGCAATGATCACTGCCCTTGGCTGGGATACGGAGCATTTGCCAGGAGTATTGAGGTAATGTCGTTGCCCTGAGCTAACTCCAGGGAACCTCTTTCAACTTTGCAATCAAGCGTTCTTACTTGTTCAAACTCAATTTCATTCCATCCAGCAAACAAAAGTTAAGGCAAGGAAACCTACAAGGAGCCTATACCATTTACAATGGTTTTATAGTCACCATTATCTTTAATGTGAAACATCAATCTCAAACTTGACATCGTCTATGTTCTTTGCATTTAGGGCGATAAAAAGAATCAAGTGAAGGGTACAGAAACAACACTGCATGGTTACGCCAAGTTGGAAAAATAATAATAGCACGAGTCCCATTGTTAACACCACAGGCATCTGGTTGGAAATGACAAAGAGGTCTAGCTTTGGTTTCATTTTAGATTGTGTTCTGTGTAAGTAAAGTTTAAATTTATATGTGCACACTCTGGAAAAAGAAGACATAAAAAGTCTTAAGGCTATAACTTGGGTAAGGGCAAGAGGTTTTTATGTTGGTGGGAAGAGTAGTATGACAACTAGAATTTCTAATAAAATATAGTGTATAGTGTACTGCCAATTCCAGTTAGGGGGAGGCCTATAGAGAAAATAAGACTGTACTCTATGAAGCACATAGAGGAGTGCCTGTATTGAATAGTTCATTTTTTTCTTACAGTTTAAAATTTGAAGAATTTTTTAAAATGTAATTTCTGTGATGAAAATATTTAACTAATGGCTGATGTTCTAGTCAGTCCGTTTGATGAATTTTCCAGATAATTTGGTTGGTATCTGTTTCCTTCTACATCCTTGGCCAATACCCATCTATAAGACATCGGCACGAAAGGAAGCTGAGTTGAGATGGTAAGAACTATATACTCGGGGCTCACAAAAACAAAATAAATAACCAGATATACCACTACAAGTAATAGGAGCTACCAGAAACAATGTCAGTAATTAGAGATATATGGAGGCAACAAATGAATCTCCGTAGGACTCTTGACTATAATCTAATTGGAGATAAGATAAGCAAAGAGAGGCCTTTTATAGCCTTGGATAACCAGTAATAAGAATTACACAATAGTGAGTCCAAGCTACCGTGCTGTGAACTAAGAGGACTAATATATACTTCTTTGTATATTAGAGTCCTGTTGCGGATGAGCTGATAGGCTAATGAAGGCCTGACTGACTGGCCTTATATATAGTTCATTACATAAGGCCACCCAGCTAAGTGAATAGGGGTTGAAACCCAGCCCAGGGTCTGTCTGCTGAACCAGATGTTGTGTGGGGATGGATACACCTGGATGAAGGGGCACCTTTTTCTGATTCCTACAATTGATCTTCTTGCCAAGTTATAAACCAGTCGAATTGCAGCCTCTTTGATACTGCACTTGATCCTTGAGGATGGCTTCTAATTCCTTCGAAGGGGTCAGCTGGGTTAGCAGAGGTCCTGGTGAAGGAAAGCAGGCACATACATCCAAAATAGGAAAATTGTGGCGAAGAAAGAGAAGGATGGAGAGGGATAGGATAGGGAAAATAAAAATGGAAAAATAAGAGCCAGAGGAAAGGGATCAGGGCAAAATATTCAATCTGAAATTTTTGAAAATAACTTTGTTTCATGATTCCTTCTGACAACCACCTTGGATTCAAGGGGTCTCTCAAAACTAACATTCATTGGAAATGAAAAGTTGAATTCAGTGCCTATTTTAATTAAGATTCTTAATTAAGCTATGAATGACAGAAATCTGTAAAATAACAACTTAGAAAAAACAGAAATCTATTTTTTTCTCACATAAAAGCTTGGAGGTAGAAAGTCCAGGGCTGGCATAATGACTGTGCTCCCATCTGGAACCCAGTGTGCTTCTAGGTAGCCAGTGACATAGGGCGTCCTTGGTCTTGGGGTCCAAGATAGAGATTCATGCATCATATCCATGATTTAATCATCAGAATGGAAGAAGTGCATAAAGTGTTCATGCTACTCTCTCTTAAAGATATTCTCCAGAAGCTGTTATACTTTTTTTACACTAATATACCATTGGCTAGAATTTAGTCACATGGCCATATCTAGCTGCGAGGGAGGTTGATAAATGTCTGATTTCAAGTGGCCTTCAGCACAGCTAAAAACTGGGGCAACTGAGAGGGGTAAAAATGGATATTAGAGTAGGAAAACAGTAGTTTCTAATACAGAAACAAAAGTTGATATTTGAAAACAAAGACCTCTGTGGACATGGACAACAGTGTGGTGATTGCCAGGGGGTGGGGCGTATAAGGGGAATAAATGGTAATGGAAAAGAAATACAATGAAGATTAAGTTTTTAAAAGAGAGAGGAAAAGAAGAAAACAAAGCCCAAAGATATGCCCATTAATTACAAAAGTTAAATATAACTGGGTAGCAAATAGGAGGGTAAATGTGTAGTATACTATTATTTACAAGAATGTAAATTAAAGCAGAGAGATGGCACTTTCTCTTACCAAATTAACTCTCACCCCCCCCAAAAATTAAATTTGCTGAATAGGTTATAGTGTTACGGAAAAATGAAACGACCAGACACCGAGGGGTTAGGAGCACGATCTTTATTTATGTGCACGGGCCCAGAGGAGACAAACTCCAAATTCTGAACCCAGAACAATAGCCCCGCATTCCTTTTATGCTGGGCTAAGTGGAGGAGGGTATTGGGAGGCGTGGTATAGATTTGGCACGAAGGGGCTTACAGAAGTGGGAGAGAAACATTTACAGCATTAGTCAGGGCAGATAGTGTCTCAACACCTGCAGCAGGGCAGATAACATTTCACTTCGTCCTTGGTGTCGGCCCTGACTCCCTCTACAATAGAACTGTGTAATCATTAACATAGTTAGTTACCTTGGTGCAGTGGAACTACAAATGGCTTTTTTTTCAAAAGAGTTTGTCTTAAATTTAGAACAGTGACAATAACAATTTTTTCTTTGTTAGCCAGTTATTGTTTTTGTTTCTGTTTATGCCTCTTGTTTTAACTTTCGCAGCAGACTTAATTCTTTCTCAGTGACCTAAACTGACAGTGTGGTAAGTGGAATTATACTTCAGTGGTCATTTTTATTCTTGTCTCTTCTTACAATCTCAAAAACAATCTGGACAATCTATTTAGCTGTACTTAGGAGGTTCCCAGTCCTCCTGCCTCGCCTTGTTCTTTTCTCTGGCAGTTGGGTGACAGCCATTATTCTCTCAGGAACAGAATGTTAGATACAAATCTATATGTCTGCCCATGGTCTAATTCTTTGCACTATGTTAACTTGCCTGTCCAAGCTCACATCTTTCTAATGTTCCTCTCTAATGTGATTGTGTGTATGTTTACCTTTATAAGCAGTAAGTGGATCTTTATAGGACATTTGTCAGGAGTAGACATGTTTATGAGAAACAGTCTGTTCTGTGGACAAGCATTGTGAATGCAAATGTTGGTCGGATTCACATCATCTGTTGGATGATGGTTCCAAAATTTATCGTTAGCCCTTCCTGCTCCTCTAGCATCAGATGTAAACAAGCAACATTTTAAAAAATGTAATGTTCGCCTGAGCATATTTATTTTTCATTACTTTTAGAGAGAGAGGAAGGCGGGGAGAGAGAGAGCAAGAGAGAGAGAGAGAGATGTGGGAGAGAAAATTGATTGGTTGCCTCCTCCTATACATGCCCCAACTAGGAATCAAACCCACAACTTTTCAGTGTGTGGGATGATGCTTCAATCAACTGAGCCACACTGGCCAGGGCTGCATCCAACATTTTTATTTTAGTGTCTAATTAAGTGTCTAAAAATACATCCCAGCTGGAATAGGACGCTTGATTCCCACCATCTTGTAGACACATGCCCCTTCCCAAGTCTTCTCGCCCATGCTTAATGAAATCAGAAGCCAAGCAATTGCTCAGGCTAAAATCCTAATGGGTCACTTCTTAGATAGCTCTCATCACTATTATCTCTATCTTGTCCATCACTATGTGCCATTTGCTCCATTGTCTAGATATATCCCAAACCCAATGACTTCACACGACATCCAGTGCTACCTTTGGTCCAAGCTACTATCATTGCTTGTTCACATTAGCTGTCTATATCAATCAGGTTAGGCTGACTGCTTCAGCAAACAATACCCAAACTTCAGTGGCTTACCATAATAAAGGATTCTTTCTACCAGGGAAGCTCTGCACCATGCAGTCATTCAGGGTCAAGGTTTCTTTGAGTAGTGACTCCACCATCAGCTAAGTTCTGAAAGTGCAGAATCCAACCAGCAGAGAGAACTCCTGGAGATTCAAAGGAGAAATTTTAGGGTTTCAGCATTAATATGGCCTATGTTATTTTCACTCCCATTGGCTAGTCACATGACCCCACTGACTGCAACAGAAACTGGGTAATATGGTCTTCCTGTATGGCCAGTAGGAAACTAAAACATGTTTTCATGAACACATAGCATTGTTTTTTGAGTTTCTTTTTTCCACATTTATTCCCTACTTCTACCACAGTTGAATAATCTTTTCAAATAGGTTAAAAATTGAAGCTTATCGCTGCTCTGTTTGAAGCTTTTCAATAGTTCCCCATGTGATTACATCAAAATGCAAATTTCTTACCCTGTTTGCAAAATCCTTTATGATCAAATACCTGTGCATCTCTCTGATCTTAGATGTTTCTACAAGTTCTTTGTTTCCTATTTTCTGAATCCCATTGGGAATTCTCATTAGCTTGGGGCTTTGGCACATGCTGGCGCCCTCTGCTGGAGCATTCTTCTTTCATACATATTTAGATATTTAAATCCTTACCATGATGACCTTATCTTAATTGTCACCACCTCACAGAGGCTACCACCCATAACTCATTAAACATAGCCTCCCTATGCACCTAATATCTCACTAATAGATTACTATGAGCTATTTTGATTATAGCATTTGTAATTCTGAGATATTACTTTAAATGTAATTTTATTTATTTATTACCTGAAATCCCTCACTCTGTTAAGAGCCAAGACCTGGGATATTTTGTTCACTGTAAAATCTATCATTAGATTGATATAGGATATGCATAAAATATCAATTTGTTGAGTGAATGAATGAATAAAAAACCTATTTCAATTAGATGTGAGTTTGACATAAATGGGACATAAAAAATGAGGCTTAAATATGATTAAACTTATTTCTCTCATAAGTAAATAAATTCAATATAAGCATCCCAGATTTAAGCACACCAAGGCTAACATATCTTCGCAGAGTCAAAGCCTCAGATGCCTTCCTCTTTGTTGCCCTGCTAGTACCAGAGATTCGTCCTAACTGATCAGTACCCCATGGCTCCCATCTCACTCAAATATTAGTCAGCAGGTGGGAGAAAATAGTGTCCAGTGTTTTATATCCAGAACTCAGAAGCTGAGGACAGCACTTCCTCTCACACCCCATTGCCCAGAACTTAGCCATGTAATCACACCTCGTTGTAAGAGAGGACGAAAAATTCAAACCATCTGTGTAGCTATGTGCCAAGATTAAAAATCAGGGTGCTGCTATTGTAAAAGGAGAGATGACATACTGAAAAAACATTCCGCCGTAAAAATTGAAGTGATTTTTTTTTTCTAATTAGAATTTGTAAGGGAAAAAAACTCCATTGAAAAGCACTGAATTTTCAGTATGGAATGACCTCTATTGTATTTGCAGCAATTAACTTAAGTATATGTGTAGTTTGCCAAGTACAAAACAGCAACTATTCTAACATTAACTACCAATCGCTTTTCATCTAATTATCTGTACTATCTTAGTAAAAACAGTATAGGACAAACCTCTGTTGTAGTTAAGATTCAACTTCCTGGCCCTTGGTTGCCCTGGATCTTGTCTCTTAGTCCTGTGTCCCGCCTGGGTGATTTCCTTGGGCTGATCTGGGTCCTTTTCTGATTTAGAGCTGATGGAATCATTGCGGTCCGATTTCAGGAGGAATCTTCTGTAATGGACAGGTACTACTTTACAGAAAGAAAAAAAAAACTAAAAAAATGCAAAGTCATTGTCTTCGCTACCCTGACTTTGTCAATGGTTTTCCATTGCTTTAGGCAGTTCTCTTTCTCCTTAGAAATGCACTAATTTGTGCAAACTGAAAATTTGAAAGAGTGGCTTTCTGATGCAAATGTGAACTTCCTCAGCTCCCAATGTCTGTGAATGCCATCTGCCTCTGGGGTTGGAGGGCTTTGAAGAGGTTTCCCTGGACTTCGTGAGGACAGGGTAAATTCTAGGTGGAATCGGGGGCTGGGAAAGGTACACGGTGAAGTTTTCTTCCACTAAGCTTTTCTTCTCTCCTCTTGGCAAATCACACCCGTAGCTCCAGCCGTCCCCAATCGCCATTTTACTGCTTCAGCAACTTAAGTTAAAACTTATTCCTTGAGATACAATTCTTCTCAACTAGGGTTTTCAGTTTTCTATTTCATGTACATTTTTAATGGCATTACCATTTAACTGCATTACCATCTTGTTACTTGGATTTACCTTTTTCCTTTTTCTGTAAGTGTCCTCAGCACGGTCAGATAGAAATAAATGTTCAGGCATGTCTATCTCCAAAAAAGTAAGATGTGATTCCTGGGGATAAATCTTCCATATTTCCCATAACTCTACATTCAAGACATATATATATATTGTGCATTTATTTGCCACTTGCAGGCCTTTGAACCTCTTTCTCCAGCAAATGTCTCAATGTTTTTAAGCTTTAAAAATTTGTAAAAGAATATGTACCTACTGAAGTAAATGTTTTCTTCAGTATTGGTTGATGATCTAAAAGAGTTACGGCATCCTTAATAATGGAAGGCTAAAAAGAAAACTTTTAAGTCCAGCACACTACAGTTTAGAGAGTCCCTGTGAATCTGCCTATGCCAGCCCTTGTTTCACTGATACATTTTCATCAGGCTGAATTTTGTTCATTGAAATGTGCAGGCTGACTGGTGATGTATTCAATGCTAAACCAGGCTTAAAACATGACCTTGAGCAATTTACTTAATGCCTTTGTAGCATAGGAATTTGGAAGGAATGACTAATTCTTTTATTACAAATCTTTAAAAACATAGCACTCTTTTTATACAACAGTAGCATTACTGAAAAAATTAGTGTAAATTAAATTGGGAAAAATATCATGCTTTAAGGGCAGAATTACTCACTCCGTGTTACTTTATATTGTAGTTTTAGTTCAGAGTCATTATAAGACAAAAAACTGGATTTTATTTAAATTCAGGGTTTTTAGATCAGATAATTTTTAAAAGTTTGTTGAGTGGTTATAAATTCAAACCAGTCTTATTTTTCCCCAATTACATCCATTAACATGAGCCCTAATATTTTAGACGGATTCCATAATTTCAGGTCAGTTTTAAGTATTACGACTCAGCTTCTTTCACCATAAATGTCTAATTTCCTGTCCCATTAGCCATCAACTAACCCTGTTCCTTCTAATCCCTTAGAGGGTATGTATGTGTATGTGGTTATGAGGGCTGGGTACGAAGGTTTGGTTCAGAGATACCTGTTTCTGCTCCCTACTCTAGGGTTAGATTTTCTAAAATTGGGAATGGAGAAGAGGAAATAGGAAAGGCAGATATTAAGCAATTGATTACATATAGGTGGTAGAGAGGAAGACTTCTTTGGCTCAAAGTAACCCCACTTGCTGCCAAAGGTATCTATAATTACAGTCATCCCCACAGGGGTGATGAAGGTGGTTTGCTGAGGATCAGCTCAAAAAGGGCTCACATGGGGCTCACTTTCATTTTATAGCACATGTGTTCCTAGGTGGGGTGTAACCTCCACTGGCCAGTTTATGTTCCAATTGCCATTAACCTTCCCACCCCTTCAGTGGAGCCAGAGGAGCTGCTAAGATCTTCTTCTACCCCTTCAGAGCCACAAGCACACAGAGGAAGATACCACTACCCTTTGCTCCCAAACCGCCCTACTCTCCGGTCCCTTGTCATTTTGCTGACATGAGCAACTCCAGTAGCCTTCCAGCACTTTCTGGAATTGGCAGATCAGGAGCATCCACCAGTTTCTGTTCATGCTCTCAACTGCAGGGCATCTATACAAAGCTCGCTCCCAAGAAACTTCTCCCCAAGCACCAGGGAACAGCAGGAGAATGGGCTTCAGACTCCGCAACTCAGAGATCTTCCAGCTGGCATGTGTAAAGGATTCTCTTAGAGTGTCTCCAGCCAGGACCTGCCCCCAAACCCCGCACTTTCTTTTTTACGTGTAGGTACTCAAAGCTTTCTTTGAGATTGTGTTACTGATTTGGGCAATTTAAGGGTGTTCTCAAGAACTTTGTGCTTGCACAGAGAAATTCTGAGGCGGGGGGAAAGTCACAGCCATTGTTTCTAACATAGTAATTATGAATGACAAATACTACAATTTATTATCAAGTTCATTACAAACAGAATGGCATGATGAGTAGCCCAAATTCTAGTGTATAATTTTTAGTTTTCACTTTTTTTTTTTGCTTCAGTTTTCTTATATGCAAAAAGAATCTTCCCTATGTCTTCTATGAGCCTAATTTATTCACTCAGAATCTTCTGGAAACTTTTTACAACTTTGTTTCAGAAATGCTGTAGCTATTACGCTTCTAAGGAAGCCACTTAGGACTTTCAGTACCAACAGGTCATTCTCTTCTCAACCAGGCATTTTTATCATTTCAAAGTGATCTCCATAAATAATTTTTCTCTGTTTTGGCATATACCTGAATTCTGACTGTGTCTCAGTAACAGTGAATATTACAATATAAACCTAATGCATAAATCAATGCACCTAATAATGTAAAGAAATGCCAATGGCTTAAATATATCATTTTCTTAAATAAACAAGAGCCTAAAGATTTCACATCAGCTTTTAAAGTACAGATTGACAAGCGTTTTGGAGATCCTGAGGCCACCTTCTTCATGGCTTCACTTTTTTAAGCAGAGAGGTAGTAAAAAGCTTATGACATTTAATTAGGTTTCTTTTTCCCAGGATTTCTATTGTAGGCCCTTAAATATGGACAGTTAATCACTACCTTAGGCAGACATATTTTATTTCCCCAAATCTGAAATGAACTTTAATAAAGGCTTAAGAAGTAACTTTGGGGAATTTTGACAAGGTTGATGAAAGAGGAGAGGAAAACAACCTCACGGTAAACCATGAATCATTTCCATGCTCTCGTTAGGCCGATTTGTGCAGTATTCCTTCCTTTTCTCTTCTTTCTTTCCCTTATTGATTTATGTGACTACATTAGTCAGGGTTCACTAGAGAAACAGAACCAATTTATCTGTGGGGAAATAATGAGGAATTGTTTCATGTGATTACGGAGGCTAAGATGTCCCACTATATATACTGGCTGGAAACCCAGGAGAGCCCATGGTATGGTTCCAGCTGAAGCCTGTGTGCTAGAAAACCAGGTAAACCAAAGCTGTAGGTTCCTGTCTAAATGCAGACTTCTGTTCCAGCTTGAAAATACTCAAGCAGAGAGAGTTTATTCCCTTTTGCTCTATTTAGGCCTCCAATTGATTGGATGAGGTCCACCCACATTGGGAAGAGCACAAAACTGTATTCAGTCTCAGAGTCTCCCGACTTAAGCATTAATCTCATCCAGAGCCATTACTCCAGTCACACTCAGGATAATGGTTTAACCAAATATCTGGCCCCCCATGTGATGGTACACATAAAATTAACCATCAAATGACACTAAGAAGATGTTTCAATGACCTCTGAATCAAACACGGGATGTACTAGTGAAGAAACATAAAAAGATTTGTCATTCATACAGATATTTTGTATACACAATGCCAAATATTCAGATGTTTGAATGTATTTAGAAAATTAACTAATTTTTTTGTTGTTTTTATCCGTATTTTGGGTAGGGCATAGCCAGAAGACTGGCTATGAACAAAGAGTAGAGAAAGAATCAGTATCATGTTAATCCTTGTAAATATGGGATATTCTGAAGTAATCAGAGATGAGCACTCTATCTAGATAGAGAGCTTGTAAAAATCTGATCGACACATGGCCTGCATCAGATTTGCCTGGGTACTTGTTAAAAATACAAGTTTCTGGACTCCAGCTCCATCTACAGGAAAATGCCTGGGAGGGGAGCACCAAGAGTTACGCGTTCACCACCACTGCAGCATCAATGCCTCAAGCGCATTGAAGTCTGAGTCCCTCCGTTCATAGATTTTTTCTTTGAAATAATCTGAAGTAGCTGGAGCCTAACAATGGGAAGTGGTGCAGAAGGAATTGAGGTGTTCTTTGTTCTTGAACTCTGGGTCCACTGCTGATGGGAAAAGTGCTTTACGAAGGGGTTTCTTCTATTTTAATCTTCATCAGTCCAGTCTAAGGATTTCAATATATTCTCCACAATGAGTTCACGATTTCCTCGTATCAAGCACCGGTTCACTGTGAAAGTGCAAAGCAAGATTTTTCTTCTCCTTCTCTGATTTTTCACTAGACTGGAAAAAAAGAAAAGCTAGAACAAAAATGAGCAGAACATTGTTTCAGATTTTGGAAATAGGAATTGAGATTACAGGTCACCCAGACTGAAAAGAAACTAAATAGTGTGAAATACTTGTCCTCATTAGAAGAATGAGTAAGCTTATTCTTGGTGGGGAAAGTCATAAGAAAAAGCACCTCCATGGGGAGCACAGTAAAATGAAGTTCACAGAACATATAGCACCAGGATCCTCCACTAATAATAAAGTCTACTTGTGCCAAGTAGAAGAAAGGAATCTTATTGAAACAGACAGGAGCTGAGTTAATTATCACTTCCTGGTGAAACCATTGTTTTTGCAAAACTGTGCTTGCTGAGCCTGGGTTTTAGTTCACTGCTGGGTAAAACTATTTGCCTTTCTTTTGAAAATTTGCATGTCAGAGGCATCCCAAATTATAGCAACTGATGATAAAATATAAGAGTTTAAGTATAACCAAAGGCCATGCATACAAACTCTTGGCATATGTGTGCAGCATTTTCTAAATAGAAACATGTTATTGCATTTGAGACATTGTGCATCACCTCCAATACAACCTACATAAATATCTCAAACAGTGATTTTAATGCAGAGAATTATGTACATAGATGCTGGAAAAACTAGAAGATGAAAAGCAGAAGGAAGGGCCTAGAAGAGCAAAAAGTAGGCAGGTGTGATACCCAGAGGTGAGAGGCTGCTGCTGTCGGGCTGTAGCCACAGCTCACACTGCCAATTGCACCTTCAGAGATGCGGTCATAGTTGGTCCTGGGTGTACCAGAATTGCCACATTGATCAGGACCGAAATCACTGCCTAAAGCCACTCTTAGAGCTGTCATTTCTGAAGCCACTGTTGTATTGTCAACTCTGACTCAGGCAAAAAATAAATCCATCAGAAGCCACAAGGAATAAGGAAACCACTTCTCCCCTTCCTTCTGCCTTTCGTTCTTCCACGGGTGCCATGGTAGAGCAGAGCCTGAAGCAGCTGGAAAGAGAGCCTGGAAAATAAAGTTTGCAGTACTCTGTTAAAATACACAGCAGAATGAAAAGGAATGGGGGCTGGGAGCAAAGAGGCAAATCATTGTGTCTGCACGATATGGTGCTGAAATCAGCTTTATGAGGGTATAAAAACAAGTGGTAGACAGAGACCAAGTAAAAATTAAGACAGGAAATTATTTGTTTATTGACCTTGAATGCGATGGCAATTAATGGAGGAGCTTTTGGCAAGCAATTTTGTGTCTAAAGGACAGGTAAATATTGGTTTTGAGGCTTTCTGTAAAACATCTTACAGTTTGTTAATTTAATAATTCATTTCCAAGCACGTATTATGCTCCAGGCAAGGCTATCACGGTTTACAACCATAAAGAGTGCAATTTTCAGGTGCTAGGTATAAGACACAGTCTTATCTGTGCCTTCAAGAAATTTAACACGTATAACCTGAGTAAAAGATATGCAGATTTCTAGTTAACACAGGCTTGTATACAAACAAGATCTTTTCCCATAAGGACTGTTTTAAAAGGATTAATTTATTAAAAATTTTTAGAAGACCAGATCACATGAACATTAAATAGTGACAATAACTAACATTTGGTAAATGCCATACATTCTATCATAGACATTAAAAATGGGACCTTATTCAATCCTCATAAAAATCCCATGAAATAGGTACTACTATTGAATTCCCATTTTACCGGTGATAAAAAACGAAGTCCAGAAAATTAAGTACAAAGCACAAGATGACACAACCAGTAAGACGCAGAGCCAGGACCGGACTCAGGGTCCAGGCAGAATGATGGAAACCTGAGCTTTTAACGAAAATCCAAACTGTAGGATGAAGGGTGATTTAGTTTTTAGCAGTACTGGTCACTCGGAACTGGAGGTGATTTATTTGAACAATAGCATTGGGAAGCAAGACCAAAGGTCAGAAAGCTAGAATGAGGGGAGTATTTTCAAGGTTATAGAGGGCAAAAGCTGGGCATCTCCTCTGACAACACCCAGGAAAACTAAAGTCACCTGAACTTTCCTCTTTGTGTTCTGTGCTATGCCTAGAACAAAGCCTTGCATGTAGTAGGTTTTTATTATTATTATTAAAAATTAAATGTACTTGTTATTTGAAAAGGTGAATAAAACTTTATTTAACCTCAGAATATCTCCATGCCATTATTACAACTCTTCACTTATTTATACCAAAAGTAATAATGTCACTGATTTTTTTTTTATTCATTAAAATTATTGTTTCTGAAAAAGAAAACATTCCAAGAAGGCATGAAGGAAAGTGATCTATTATTCACATCCTAGTGTAAATTCATCAGAACTTTTCTTTTAAAGGTCAATTATGATGGGTTATACACAAGAAATGGGAATGATATTGGCAGCAATGGAAAGCAGGGAGAGAGGAGAGCCTCACGGCAAGTTTAACTGCCTTAGCACACAGTGACAGAGGAAAGGAAAGGGAGGAAGGGTCAAGGACACTAAGTGACCTCTAGTGCACAGGCCAATTTTGCAGGGCGGAGAAAGCTCTTACTCAAAATGCTCTAATAAACCCAGCTGGAAAATGCCAGCCTAGAATTACAAGACAAGGCATGCTAGATTTTTCCAGTTCCAGGAAGTTATCCTTCACTGAGGGTGGGGGTGTATTTGTTCATTTTCCAGATAAGGGACATGTCTATTTTCCCATAGAGCGAAGGCTCAACTTTTCCCCTTGGGCCCAATACCTACTGCTGCTGTATCTCCCATGGGCAAGACCCCACTGCCATCATCACATGCTAGAGTGAAGTAATTAATCTAAAGGTCAGTTCTCTTTCCTCTTTATCAACCTCAGGGCAACTTTGGACACAATCAGTCATGACCTCCACTTGAAACCCTTGCTTCACCTGGTTTTTTTTTAATGGTATTTATTGGGGTGACTTTGGTTTATAAAATTATATAGGTTTCAGGTGTACAATTCTATAATACATCATTTGCATATTGTATTGGGTGTTCATCACCCCAGGTTAAGTCTCCTTCCATTAAACTTTATCACCTTTACCCTCTTCTACCTCCCTCCACCACCTTCTCCCTCTGGTAATCACCATACACTTGTGAGTTTTTTAGATGCCACATTCTTCTAGTTTTTTCCCTACCTTCTTGGCTGCTTCTCATTCTATTTTGTTGGACTTTTCTTTAATGTTTTACTTCTAAATATTGAATTTCGCTCAAGGTTTCTTTCAAATATCTCTTTGACATTTTTCTGTATTTATTCTCTAGATCTCATCCAGTCCCCTGACCTTCCTCTGTATCTTAGTAATTCCCAGAGTTCATTTCTAACCCAGCTGTCTCTCTTGAACTCTACATGCACAAATCCAAATGTCTACTTGGCACCTGGACTTAGTTGTCTGCTAGGCATTTCAAATTTAACAGTTCCCAAATCAAACTCTCAATTCCTGCCCACCTGTGTGACCCCTTCTAGGACTGCGCCTCATTAAATCTCTTCCGACTCAGTCAATGTCAACACTATGCATGTGATTGATAAGGCTCAAAACCTTGAAGTCATCCTTGACTTCTTTCTTTCACAACCTACATCCAATCTATGAGTGAATTTTCTTGGCTCTACCTTCAAGGTATGCCATATGTATGCCATATCTCTCTCATCTGAAGTACTATCATATTCTACCTGGGCAGACTGCTACTCTAGCTTCCTAATTGGTTTCTCTTTATAGACTTTTCCCAGAGTTATCAATTCAATTTACTCTTCTCTTCAATTATTCTGATACTTCTTTCGAACCTTACATAACCATACCTGATCTGACATATCTTCCCATATCTCTTTTTTCTATTTTTCTTTTTTTTTTTTTTTGGCATATTATGCTGTAATAACACTGGTGTTTTCACTGTTACTGCCACATACCAAGCCTGTTCCCACGTTGAGTCCTATACAAATGCCATGCCCTCAGCCCAGAACATTCTCCCCTGAGACATAATCATGGCTTATATCCTCATTTTATCTTGGTGTCTACTCCAAAGCCAATGGAGAGTCCTTTCCCAGCCATCTTATCAAAAATAGCTCCCCTTTCCTTCTCTGTTCTCATCAACTATGCTTCAGCATGCTGTGTCAAGCAAGGTCCAATAAAGGAATAAAAGCCAATACTAAGTGTCCCAAAAGAAGAGCTACAATGTAAGGAAATAAGAACAAAGTTGTTGAAAGACAGCCCAAAGATTAGGAAGAACAGGAAGCTGCTATGACCCTTAGAGCTAGAGTGAGAAAGTCAGGAATTGGTAACATCAGAGCCTAAGCACTACCCTTGGAGGAAGAGTGAGGGGTGGGTTCACAAGTGGCTTATGTAGAGAGGGGAGGTGGCTTATATAGAGGGGGCGCAGTCATTATATAGTACACAGCCCAGAACAGAAGGGAAAAGAAATGCCCTGAATTTTCCCATCCTCTTGCCCTGTAGTCTCCTGTCAGTGCCTCCCTTTGGCCAACACTAGCTGGAAACCAGAGGACAAGGGAATCTTGGAAATACATTTCCCAGAAGGAAGGGCCAGAAGTGGATCTAAGAGCAGTGAGCAAGTGACAACCATAAGTGCTAATCACTCCTTGAATTTATTTGTATATTCAGAGAATTTTTGTTGTTGTTGTTAAATGTCTGTCTGTCCCATTAGAGCTTTTTAAGTAGATGTACTTTGCTACTTTCTATATCTTCTATATATCTTGTGCCTAGAACAGTCCCTGGAACTCTGCACTATGTGTGGTTCTTTTTATTCTTTTTATTTTTTTGATTTAATCTTTACTGTATTTTTTTCTATTATCATTTAGTCCCCTTAGACACCCCTCCTCCCAGCAATCACCACACTGTTGTCCATGTCCATGAGTCCTTTTTCCTTTTTTATTCAATCCCTCCACCCACTCTCTTCCCTCCCCACTAGCTGTCATCCTGCTCTCCATCTATGAGTTTGTCCCCATTTTTCTTGTTAGTTCAGTTTGTTCATTAGATTCCACATTTGAATGAAATCATATGGTATTTGTCTTTCTGCGTGGTTATTTTTAATTTGAAATGTTTAGGACATGTCCTTCTATCCAAAGTGTCAATGAAGATCTTATCTTTCTTCAAAACTACTTAACATCTTGAAGCATATGATTATCTCTGACCGAAAGAAGGCACTATGTGTCTCTTAGAATAAAAGATATTTAGGAAAGGGATACTAAGGTTTGGGAGTGAGGACTGTGAATAAAACCATCGCAGAAAGTAGAAAAGGTATGGATGGGTGATGAGTTTATAGGTCACAAAGGATATCTTCATTTAGAGAACAAGAGGAGATTCTAGAACAGCTAAAAGGATGTATTTTTAACACATTTTCTTTATTATTTATATAGAAACATGTAGGAAGAGGAAATTAACTTGGACCGAAAAGCTTTTTTGAAGGGTTGCTTTTCAAATAAAAAAGCTTGATTTCAATTATTTATGGAGAAAGAGGAAAGAAAATAAACACTCCAACAAATGAAAACTAAAGCATTGTTTTAAGACCATAAATATTCAAAAGGAATATGCCCTGCCTCTGTGCTGTGGATGTCCACACTAGAGAGGGCTGGCAACACAGGTCTGAAGTGATCACTTCACCACCCTCGGCAGGGTGTTGAGTAGCTCCTGATGGCAGCAGACACATTATGGGTGCCTAAGGCAAGAGGCAAGTGTCTCTTCTGCTGGCTCACAATATTATAAAATAAATAAATAGTAAAAGCCAAACACCAAAATATTAGTTAGTTATGCAAGGTGACATACTACCCAAGTCTGCAACCAGGAAAGCCCTAGAGAGAATGAAGGGGCTTCACACATTCAGGAAAGAGCAGTGGCAATGGTGTTAAGACCTAATGGCTCCCCAGTCAGGACTCACTGTTTCTCATCAAATTTTACAAATATTGATTAGCTATTAATGAGCTCCTGAAAGCAGCAAGATGCAAAGCATTTATTTACATTTTAATAGTAACTTATTCAGAGTGCCCTCCCAAAACATTGGAGACATAAACTTAAGATGCTGAACCTGACATTTCCCAAACCAGGTTCTGAGCCAGGGGCCGTGACGTGTATTATTCAGGGCTCTCCAGAGAAACAGAACCACAGCGTATATATAGCTATAGGGGATGGAGGGATGGATAGGCAGGTTAGATAGATGATAGATAGATAGATAGATGATAGATAGATAGATAGATAGATAGATAGATAGATAGATAGATAGACAGATAGATAGACACAACAGAACTAATAGAATCTTTAAGAGAATTATTATAGGAATTGGTTTATATGATTATGGAGGCTGAGAAGTCACACGATCTGCTGTCTGCAAGCTGGAGACCCAGGAGAGCTGGTAGTGTGATTGAGTTCCAGTCCAAAAGTCCTGCAATTGAAGGGCTACCTGTGTAAATTCTGCTCTGAGTCAAAAGTCCCAAAAATCTCTGAGCCTAGATGTCTGGGGGCAGATGAAGATAGTTGTTTTAGTTCATGCGGAGGGAGCAAATTTGCCTTTGTGTTCTATTCAAGCCCTCAGTGCTTGGGTGCTGCCCACTTGCATTGGTGAAGGGAACCTGGTTTATTCAGTCAAATGCTGATATCTCCTGGAGACACCCACACAGCCACATCCAGGAAGAATATCTTCTTGGCTACCTGGGTATCTCTGTATCCCAATCAAGTTGAGAGATGAATTATCTACTACAACATGTTATGTGTTAATGTCATGCATTTGAAGAGTTGGAAGAAAGAGAGGGAAGAAGAGAAGACAAAAGGAAGAACAATTTTTGCCAAGAAAATCTAAAAAGGTAAAAAACAAGAAAAAAATTGGGAAGAGATGGAAGTATAAAGTGGGTGCAGAGAGAAATTAGACTAATAGAGAAAGAAAAACATGGGATTGAGATGTCTGAGTTCACCTATAGTTGGTTGAAGGTGTGGGAGATACAATGTCTTTTCTGCTTAAGTTCTTAAACAAAATGACTGAATGTAGGTGTGACAGAAGGAGTTTGTCATTGGCAACTCCCGTTGTTCCTAATCCAGGGGAAGTCAGGAATGGGTCCCCATGCCTCTCTTTTCATTTATTTGGTTTTTGTTTGTTGTTATTGTTGTTTTCTGAGGTAATCATGGAAAAACCCATAACAAAGAAAAAGCTGTCACAAATGTTTAGGACCAGAAAACCTGGTGCTGTTCATTTTCCTCTCTTCTCCATTTCCAGAACTAGTTTCAAACTGAAGACATGCCTTTGATGGAAAGGTAATGAGGTAGTTCACAAACAAATGAAAACCTGCCTAACATAAAAGGCAAAACAGCTCTTTTATATGAAACACAGCATATACCTCTGCTTTCCAACCAGGTTTCAAGTGACTGACAAAAAATTCGGAATGTGTGTGCATGCATGTGTGTGTGTGTGTGTCAGGGCGTGAGTGAGAGCATGTGTGTATCCATGCCTGCACAGTGCCTTAGACCTTACCCTGACTTTTCAGCTACCCTTCTAGCTACACTGTCAAGGTCTCAATAGGACCCTCCATTCAAAGGAAGAGACCATCAGAACAAAGGAAGCTATTGCCTTCTGAGGCTATGTCAGAGAATTTAATACCAGATGTTATCTTACAAACCACCCAGTGCAAAATTCTAGGTGTGAACAGAAAGTTCAGTGATTACTTCAGTCTCACGCAGCCAGAAAGGGGTAGAGCAATTTTTCCTAGTTGAGTAGGATGTCTTCCATGTGGAGAGATGACTCACCTCTTATATTCTGAAGAACCATTTCTATTTTTTGTTCTGATGTGATATTTGTGCAAGGCACACCAGTGTTTCAGGGCAGCAGATGCCAGATCCTAGCAGGGGTAAGATTTACAGAGTCCAATTACTCGTCTACATCTCCATTGCTCACCTCTTGGCCCAATCACTTAATTGTTAGTGCTTGTTTATTCATCTGTAAAAGAGGGAAATTATGCTACTGACTCACTTCAAAGAGTCCTAGGGATGAAATAATAAAGAGTAAAAATGGCATAGTAATTGAGTTTGAACTATAAGCTAATATAGCATCATTAGATGCTTGAGGGTAACAAAAATATTTGTCATTTGCTTTAGAGAAACTATTTTCTCAGTTTTAAAACCTTGACCTCTAAACAAAGAGTGCTATATTTTAACACTAAAATATTAAAATATTTAAATTTATATGTGACAGTAATAATATTTTCAATGATGAAATGATTGTTGTCTCTGTTAAGGAAATGTGCCCTTAATTCTTAATCATGGTAGTGTTATATAAGCAAACCCTTTTCATCTCCCCTTTAGGTAAGCATTTGATACTGCTTCAGATCATGGCAACAGAAATGTTGAAGTAGAAGTTTCCTTGAGATTATAGAGCTAGGATGACTTTGCAAATTCTGTGTTTTCAGGTGTCTGATATTTATTTTCTCTGATATTAAACTATTTCATCACAAGGTCACAGCTTCAAACTACAATGATAATTTCTAATCTCAGAATAATAGTTTACTTCTAGATTTCTTTTGGCCATCATGATTGAAGTAGCATTTGAACTACCCATTAAATTATTAAAAACATAACTATGGTTTTAATTTCAGTAAATATACGGGGGTAGGCAAAAGTAGGTTTACAGTTATATGTGAAAGTGTTTATTCTTGTATTATTATTATTAACTACTGTTATTTATTTATATTACAACCATAAACCTACTTTGCCCTTTGCCCACTCCTATGTGTAGCACCCACTGTGTATACCAAGCACCCTGCTAGTTAATGTGACATTCCATTTATATTGCATTCCTGATTTTGAAAATAAGGAAACTATTGTGCCTTTGCTATTTATATCAGTATTATTATTTCATTACTCACATATTATAAACTTCTGAAACATGTTATTAGCCACCTATAGTTTTACATTCATTCTTAGGGGAAAAGTTTATTTAAAAGAGCATTTAATAAATTAAAGTTAGTAAGAAAAGATATGGGTCCTAAGTGGCTGAGTTTATAGAATTGTGGCATAATTAGATATGAAAAAAATATTTGGTGGGGTAAATTTTTATTTCTAATAGAAATCATGACATTTCCTCAAGACAGTATTAGCAGAAACCATGGTGAGGTCTTAAGAGCACGGGCTAACAAAGAGATGCATTCATTCCTGCCCAGAATGGGTTGGCAAAGAGCGGCATCTGGGACACTGGCCCAGCTCTAGGGCAACTTCGGGCATGTGTGTACAAGGAGCTCTTCCCCCACTCCTGAAATGGGGAAGCATCATGCTTCTATTCAATTGATTTATTCACAAGAGTTTGCTCCCCACTGGGAACATGGGAAACACTATTAGCTGTCTCTTCTGGAAATATTAGTCAATGCCTCAGAGACTGAGGTTGGAATCTGAGCTCTGAGATCTAGGCAGGAGAAGAAACACAAAAATTCCAACTTATAGATCATGTCAAATGAGCAACAGCTAAAAAGTGACGGCAGGGGCTGCCGAGAATTGATTGATAGCCATCGAAGTGTCCAGAGATCACTCCAATAGCAGTAACTGGTCATTTGGGGCATCATGTTATCAGATTCTGGATCCTAACCTTTCCATAGCAGAGTTTCTCTTTAGGATCATCATGCAGGTCCTGACCTACTTTTGTGGGATGTGCTTCCAATGACAACTTAGTCTTCACAGCCTATGCAGTGATATTCTAGTCCACTTCTGATGCAGGCTACTTAGAGACCAATATAAAAACTCAGACAGTATTCTACACTGTATTTCTGTCTTAAACCTTTCATAGCTTTAATTCTAATCAGTTTTATGTGTGGGTTACTAAGAATCTGCCCATATAAAGGTTTAAAGGAATCCTTTCTCTAGCTCCCTCCTTTCCAATATACCCCCTGCCCCTCTTCTATCTCTTTAATTAGTAGAGTGAGGAGTGCAGCTTGGGGTGGGAGTCGGGGAGTCCAGGTTTCCACCACAGTCCCTGTTGACACCATCCTGGCTACAGGGAATCAGAGAGCCTCCCACTGCCTTGTCCCGTGATACTCCCAGGTAGAACTGGGAAGCCCAGGCTTCGTGCTCTGGCTCTACCAGTACCACAGGGGAGTGAGGAAGGAAGGCATTTTTTTTTTCTATGATGTTTGGCTGGGGTAGGGTGAATATTTTCAAAAGTATTGCCATCCTGCTGGACCACCTGCTTTTTGGACTTTTTTGGTTAAAGAAAGCAGGCTTGGGGGATTTTTTTTGACTATGTCTTCTGACACAAGTTAAGGGCTTCTCCAGCACCCAACCTAGGATGTATGGGAGACAAAAGGAAAGTCTAGGGAACTCATCCCATGTTGGTAAAGTCCCAAGGTCTATGGTTAGTATAACCCTCTTTGTTCCAGTTTTCAGAGTCATCTTACATTTGTCTTTTGAATTCTGTCCAGGAGTTTTATAATTACACTTAGCAGGAGATAGAGCAAAAAACGAGGCTACTCTGCCTTGTCCAAAGCCAGAAGTCTCACTTCAATAACATTAGTTGTTATAATCATTAACAGAATACATTCTTTCCCCTGGCTGTGCTCTTGGGAACTCAAACTAAGGTAAAATAACACCAAGAAAGACCATTTGGCTGACAAGCTCTTACGAAATTTTATTGACACCATAGGGAGGCAAACATTCCTCTACAGAGATGAGTTTCTGTATTTCATGGTACAGTCATTTCCAAAATCCCTTCCTACTGGTTCCATTTGGCTACTTGAGACCTGTAATTACCTTCTAAATTTCAAGGCATATTTGTTTCAAGGGGTGTTCTGTGTGGATAGAATAAAATACAAGCATTGCATTAATGTATGCCATTCAAAGTGGTCCTGCTTTAGAAAACAGTGGGAAGGGAGATATGTCAGAGTTGAAAATTTTGTCTTTTTTCCAGGTTGACTTATGATTATCAGGTTCCTGCATGAAACACTATTGCACGATAGATAATAATAGAATGAAACGCACTATAATTCTGTAAGTTGGATCCAAAAAAGTCAAGGTCACACTATTATAACATTAACGAAGTGATGAGGATGAGCCTACTATGGGTTTTCTTTATATTCAAAATTTCCAAAATGATCCCTATCCCCACAGAAATTTCACCTTTACCACATATCTAACACTGATCTCATATCAAGACTTACATCAAGGGCATTAACCTATATTGAAGATTTTATTCTTCTTCTTCTATAAATGAAGATATTAGGATTCAAGTTAAAAAAAAATTGCCCAAAGTTACGCAGGCTGAATGTAGGAGAAGAATGGGGGAATCTAGGCTCCAAATCTTGGCTTTAATCAGTAATGTATCCTGTCCCTCAAAAAGTCATAATCTGTGGCTGCAGGCCTAATTCAGGCCTCATGTCTCAGTGAAATTAAGCCTTGAAATATACTCTCTGCCTGAGTGGCTCGTGCTAGGGCAGACAGATCCCACACAAGTGGAAAAGAGTCCAGCTTGGAGGCCTGGGGAAAGAATAGGTTTGGCAGACCCTCTCTCTAGCAGCAGAAAAATACCCTGGAATATTCTCCACTGTGTGTGGAATGGCTGCTGTGAACTGGCTTAACTGAAATTTCCTCACATCTTACTTTGTATTTTTTGATTCAACTAATGTTTATTGAATACCTAGTGTGTGCACGGTGAAAGGTGCAGGACCCTACAACCCTCATGTAGATCCGAAATGAATCACATAACTCTTGGCCACAGTACAGGATAAACTTGTTGGATGCTGGACTTCTATGAACTATTTCAACTTTATTTGGCATACTCACTTCTTATTCTTGGCTCCCTTTCACACTATGAAGCCAGACACAACCAACTGGCTGCAGGCAGAATAAAGGAAGCAAGCTGTTAGCACTGGGAGGGTCCCAGTTGTCCTGGCAGGCTCTCTGATTGTGGCATAAAGAAGGTCTGGTGTCGAGAAACAGGCCAACTGATAGCAACAAAGCAATGTAGATAGGGGCTGAGATTGGCACATCCAGTTACTGAAATTAGTGTGTTTGGAAACAAGGAATAAGACAAGAGTGCAGAGACATGATCCATGCCACTCCCTCAATATTTCCCAAGTTTCTATGATGTATGAAATACTGAGACATTGTCCTGAGCATTGGGATACAGTGATGACTCTGATTCTTTCACCAATCAAACCAGTAGAAAATTTCTTTGCCTTGGGCTCCCATGGTACTCCGAAAGTCATTCTACAGAATTTATAATTTATCATAGTTGACTACATGTAATGAGTATTTACATAATTTTCTACTCTTCAGAGTTTTATGTGTATTAAACTCCTTTACATGATCTACAAAATCAAGTATTGTTCGATCCAGTCTGTATGTCCAGCTCATTCCATGACCGTTTCCTCATGGATGTTCAGCCATTCATGTACATGGGGTGTGTATGTGTATATGTTTTCTTGCTAATTCCAATTTACCACCTTGGTACATCTTGTTCCTTGTATGTGAAATGCTTCCTCTCACTCCTGTCAGTCCCACTCATCCTTCAGGTCTCAGCACAAATGGCATTGCCATTGACTTCCCATGATATAGACTCTGTCCCTTGTTCTTGTCTATTTTTCCCTTCATGGACTTAGTGCTTTTGCAGTTATATATTTACTTGTGTGTTTATTTGATGTCTCTCTAGCTCATTAAATTTTGTGACTGATAAATGTCATTGTCAAAGAATACTTCTTGACAGAATGAATGAATGATATTCCTTATTATTTCTTATTGAAAGACTAATCTTATTTTCATGCTGTCCCATTCACTAAAACCCAGATATAATTTTCTCCCCCTTTGGCAGAGTGCATAGACTAGATAAAATTGTTAATGCAGAGAAACAATGTTGGCGCTTATGCTGTTTTGCATGGCCAAGAGGCAATTTCACTGCCATAATCCCCCTTCCAGGAGATTCTAAGTCATTGTTGGGCAGACTTTTTTTGAAAAGGGCCAAATACTAAATATTTTTGACTTTGCTAGCCATATGACCTCAGCTGTCATAGGGGGAGAGCAGCCATATGCAATATGTAAATGAATGAGTATGTCTGTGTTCTAATAAAATTTATTTCCAAAACAAGTAGCAAACTGACTCGGGCCTACAAACTGTAATTTGCCAACCTCTGCTCTACAAGATCAGAGACACAGCTTCAGATAACACATCTCTATTGCCTGGATTATTGCAAAAGCATCCTAACTGGGACCGATCATTCATCATTTGTACCCCTGCTTTCTGTTTTCATGATAGCAACCAAGCGATCTTGTGCAATGGCCTAGATTTCCCTCTGCATGAAAGCCGAAGTCCTCACTGTGATCTACCAGGCTCTGTCTGTTCCTCACCATTTTCTCTCTAAGCTCATCTCCTATCAATCCTCTGTTCTTTCAGTCCCCTCCAGCTACACCAGCCCTGGCGTGTTCCTTGAACACGCCAGGCAAGTTCCTGCCTTAGTGCCTTTGCACTTAAGACTTTCTCTGCCTGAATACCCTTCTCCAGTCATTTTTATGCTATAGTCTTTCTTAACCACCCTATTTAAAATCTACCACCCCAAATACTTCTAACCGCTCTTTTCTGCTTTTTTCCTAGTTCACCAGTACACAATGCATTATATTATTGTGCTTTTTTATCTTATGTACCATTTGTCTTCTTCACTAGAATGCCAATCCTATGAGAGCTGGGACCTCCTCTGACTTGATCACCACTATGTTCCTATAGACCTTTTTTTTTTTAAAGATTTTATTTATTTATTTCTAGAGAGAGAAAGGAAGGGAGAAAGAGAGGGAATGAAACATTGGCGTGTCAGAGAAACATTGATTGGTTGCCTCTTGCACACTCCCAGCCAGGAACTTGGACCACAACCCATGTATGTGCCCTGACCAGGAATCCAACCAGGGACCTTTGGGTTTGTGGGAGGACGCTCAACCCACCGAGCCACACCAGTCAGGACCCTACTGACTATTAGCAGTGCTTAGTGCATAGTATATGCTCTATAAATATGTCTTAGATGAAAGGATAAATGGATAAGTCCTCTCCACTCTGTGTCTGAAACAAGATGCCATCACAAGTAATTTTTCTTTTCCTTTTAGTATTTAAGAAAGCTAGTCAAGTTTTTAACTGAAAAAGTCTGTGCACATTGGGCTCATCTTTGCATTCAAATTAAGAATGCTTAATAGTTGAATTTTAGCCACTTCTTTTACTCTGAACTGGTTCTCTTCATTATTGGGATGAAATGAAAGGGAGGCAAATTAAGTTGCAAAACTCAAAAAGAAGTGTGCCTCATTTCTTAATTAAATGCATGCACAGAAATTAGTTATTGAGAAGTTTCTCTTAAATTTGCTGGGTATTTGTGAATGTGCTGACCAAACCCTTAGTCCTTGAGTCATAAAAATACCAGAAAACTTTTTCTTAGAGAGTTCTAAGAACAATAATTCATTTTAATAATTTTAAATGGAAAGCACTATGTGACTATATGTTCCCTTTGTACTTTAGAAAAAAGGAAAAGATCAAATTCTTTTAAGATTCACAAGAGTGTGTGAGTTACTTATGAGCATAAGAAATTGGCTCAAGGGAAGACATACTTGGCAATTACCCTATCAAAAGAAAAGAGAAAGATTAGAATTTTGATTTATATATATGTGATTAAAAGGAAATCAGAGTAAGGAAAATTAGTTGACAGTTTTTAAATTGACTGCTTTGTTTGAAATGGAAGAGAAACCATTGCTAATTAATCTTCATGTGGAACTATCATTAATGCCTCCAATTTCTTTACCATCCATATCCTCATCCTCTTTCTGAATCTAGCATTGTTTTCTTCATTCTTCTTCCCCACTTGTTTGTTTTTCTCAGCTTTTACAGTTTCACCCCTGAGAGATGTGCAGTCCCTTGAACACCTTAGGTAAATAACAAATGTCTGTTTCCATGGATTAAAGTATCTTGGATTCATATTTAAGTATTTCTCAAATATATCCATTCTCTCAACAAGACTATAAACCTCTCAAAATAAGAAGTATCTGAACCCCCCTTCTTCTCTAATCCCTAATACCCAGAACATAGTAGTTAAGTGAATAAAAGCCTGTTGCACTCAATTTTTTAAAAGAAACATTGATGAAAATCAGATATTTATGAATTAAAGGATTATAAAGTTATAGCACTTAAAATAAAACAATTCAGTAAAGCTTAGTACTGTGAGGAGAGCCAGAAGGTGTTAATTCATCCAGAATCAGTCAGGTTATTGTGTTGTTGCTATTTTTGTTGTTGTTATTTTTTTTAAAGATTTTACTCATTTATTTTTAGACAGAGGGGAAGGGAGGGGGAAAGAGAAGGACAGCAACATCAATGAGTGGTTGCCTCACCCACCCCCCACTGGGGACCCAGCCCACAACCCAGACATGTGCCGTAGACTGGGAATCAAACCAGCGACCCTTTGATTCACAGGCTGACAATCCACTGAGCCACACAAGCCAGGGCTGTTATTTTTATTTTTAAAATATTTAATTCTCCAGTGTTTTCACAATAGTAAATCAGAAACGTGAGTTAAGCTAAGAAAATAACATTTACTCTTAATTTCAGTTACTGACTTGCTCATTTTATTTTTAAGGCATCAGTGGATTATCCCCACCATGTTTACTTAAAGCTAGTAGCAAATTTACTTCTAAAAAAAGGGGGTGGAGGGAAGAAAAGAAAGAAAAAAACAAAGAGGGATTGAGAGAGGGAATGAGGAAAAAAATCTTTGGAGGGAAGAGTAGAAAAAAAAGATTTGGAAAATTAAACATGAAGATTTCTTTCCTGAAGTCTAAAGGGTAGGGTACAAAATAATATAATAATCAGAGTGATCTGTAAAATACTGATATTTTATTTTGGTCTAAGAACCTAGCTCTCTGCTGCTTAGAGGTTAAGTGTCTCAGAGGCATTTCTTCCCTCCCTGTGCTTAAAGGTTGCACTTTTGCAAGGCACACCATCTATCTTTTATCTCCCACCTGACTTCTCTCATGGGAAAGCTAAATTAGTTTAAATCATGTGGGAGCATTATAAATACTGTTTGGTGATGAGAATAAATTGGTTCAAATCACATAGATACTTTCCTAAGTAGTGACTGATGAGAAAGTTTAGATATGTGTAATTTATAAACAAAATGAAAGAGGTTACCTGGCAAGATGTGAGAGGCAGGAAGAAATTTATATTTAATAAATTTAAAGCACATAGAAGGGAATACTTTCCAAATCATTCTATGAGGCCAGCATTACCCAGATTCCAAAACCAGACACAAACATCATAAGGAATAAAAACTAGAGACCAAGATTTCTTATTAATTTAAACACAAAAATTATTGATAAAATATTAGCAAACAAAATCCAACACACAGAAAAGTTTATACACCATGATCAAGTGAAATTTATCCTATAATGCAAAGGTGGTTTAACATCTGAAAATCAATTAATGTAACACACGGTACCAATATAATAAAGATCAAAAACTACATGATCATCTCATAGATACAGAAAATCCATTTGACAAATATTAATACCTTTTTTATGATTAAAAAAATGCTTAACAAACTAGGAATAGAACACAGAAAAGGCATTCAACAAACTTTGACACCCTTTTATAATAAAAAAAAAAAGTGCTTAACAAACTAGGAATATTAACCTGATGTAAACCATCTTTAAAAAAACACAAAGCTAACATCGTACTTAGTGGTGAACGCTTTTCCCCTAAGATCAGGAGCGATGAGGGTGTCTGCCCTCATCGCTTCTTTTCGATATTGTACCGCAACTTCTAGCCATGACAATCAGGCAACAAAGTGAAATAAAAGACATTCATGTGTAAAGGATAAATCAAAATATCTCTACTGAGAGGTGATATGATTTTATTATAGAAAATCCCCAAATTCACCAAGAAATGGTAAGAATTAAATAAGTTCAGCTAGGTTGCAGGATACAAGATCAATATATAAAAATCAATTATAGAAATTAAGAAAACAGTTCTATTTATAATAGTATTAAAAACAATAAAATCATAAAGAATAAATGTATCAAAAGAAGTATAAAATTGTAGTCTGAAAACTACACAGCACTATACACACACACACACACACACGCACACACAAAACTTTACAAGACCTATGCAATATAAAGACTTACAATAAAGCTACAGTAATGGAGACACAGTGGCATTTACACAGAATAGACAGAGAAATCAGTGAAATAGAATTGGAACCTCATAAAAAAATTCTTACATTTATGGTCAATTAATTTTGACAAAGGTGCCTATATAATCCAACAGGGCAAGAATAGTCTTTTCAACCAATGAGAGCGGGACAGTTGGATATCCCCTGGAAAAGCATGAAGTTGAGCTTCTTCCTTACAACCTCAGTAAAATTTAACTCAAAATAGGTTATAGGCCTAAATGAAAAAGCTAAAATTGTAAATCTCTTCAAAGAAAATATAGCAGTAACTCCTAATGATCCTAATTAAGCAAAGCCCAAAAGCAAAAGTAACAAAGGAAAAGATGGATGAATCAAGCTCTCTGTAATTAAAAACTTTTGTGCTTTAAAAGATACCAACAAGAAATTGAAAAGACAGCTGACATAATGGGAGAAAACATTTGCAAATCACGTATCTGATAAGAGACTGTGTCCAGAATATATAAAGAGCTATTACAACTTAATAACAGAAAGACAAATAATCCAATTAAAATGTGAGCAAAAAAATGAATGTATATTTATCTTAAGATAAATTAATGGCCAAAAAGCATGAGATATGCTGAACATCATTGGTCATTATATAAATGCAAATTAGAACCTCTCTGAGCACATCAGAGCTATTAAATGGCTAAAATTAAAAAGTCAGACAATAGCAAGTGTTGATGAGATTGTGGAGGATTAGAACCTTTCATACATTTCTAAAAGTGCAAAATAGGACAGTGCTTTGGAAACCAATCTGACAATTCCTAAAAATGTTAAATGTAGAATGATTATGACCCACCAGTTTTACTCACAGGGATGTACCCAAGAGAAATGAAAATATAAGTCTACACAAAATACTTGTATGCAACTGTTCACAGCAGCATTATTCATAATAGCCCAAAAGTAAAAACTACCCCAATAAAATGTGGTATGTTCATACAATGGAATAATATTTGGCAATAAAAAGGAATGAAGTACTGATACATGCTACAAAATGAATGAACCTTGAAAATGTTATACTAAGTGAAAGAAGCAAGTTTGAAAAGACTACATATTATATGATTCCATTTATTTTGAATGTCCAGAAAACTAACAAATTTATAAAGAAAGTAGATTAGTTGTTACCTACAGCCGGTGGATTATGGGATGGATATGGGCAATAAGGAGTGACTGTTAATGGGTATGGGGTATTTTGAAGAGTGATGAAACATTCTAAAATTGTGCTGATGGTGACCTGGCCAGTGTGGCTCGGTTAGTTGGAGTGTCATCCAGTAACTGAAAGGTTGTGAGTTCAATTTCTGGTCCAGGCACATACCTAGGCTGCTAATTTGATCCTTGGTCTGGACAAGTTCGATTCCTAGTTGGATGCATACAATCCCCAGTCTGGGCACCTGTGGTAAGCAGTCAATTAATGCTTCTCTTTCCCTTCTTCTATCCTGCCCTCTCTCTCTAAAAGCAATAAAAAAGTGTCTTCAGTGAGGATAAAAAATAATACTAATATAAAATAAATAATAAATAAATCAATAAAATTGTGGTGATCATTATATGACTTTAATATACTAAAATTATTGACTTATACACTTTATTTTTTGTATATTTTATTGATTATGCTATTACAGTTGTCTTATTTTTCCCCTCTTTATCCCCTCCACCCTGCACCCCATCCCATCATCCCCACATCAACATTTTCCCACCACCACTTTCCCCAGCCCCACCCTTCCCCACCTCCCACCCTCAACCCTTCCCCCATTTGGCTTTGTCCATGGGTCCTTTATGCATGTTCCTTGGTGACCTTTCCTCTCCTTTTCCCCTGTCTTCTCCCTCCCTCCTTCCCTCTGGTTACTGTGAGTTTATTTTTTATTTAAATGTTGCTGGTTATATTTTGCATGCTTATTTATTTTGTTGATTATGTTCCACTTATAGGTAAGATTATATGGTATCTGTCTTTCATTGCCTGGCTTATTTTACTTGGCATAATGCTCTCCAGTTCCATCCATGCTGTTACAAAGGACAGTAGCTCTTTCTTTCTTTCTACTGCATAGTATTCTATTGCGTAAATGTACCACAGTTTTTTGATCCACTCATTTACTATTGGGCACTTAAGTTGCTTCTAATACTTGGATATTATAAATTGTGTGCCTATGAACATTGGGGTACATAGGTTCTTTAGAATTGCTGTTTTGGGATTCTTAGGGTACTATCCCAGCAGTGGAATTGCCGGGTCAAAAGGCAGATCCATTTTTAGTTTTTTAAGGAAATTCCAAATTGTTTTCCACAGTGGCAGCCCCAGTCTGCATGCCCACCAACAGTGCACTAGGGTTCCCTTTTCTCCACATCCTCGCCAGCACTTGTGGTTTGTTGATTTGTTTATGATGGCCACTTTGGCTGGTGTGAAGTGGTATCTCATTGTGGTTTTAATTTGCATCTCTCTGATGGCTAGTGATGCTGAGCATCCTTTCATATGTCTCTGGGCCCTGTGTATGTCCTCCTTGGAGAAGTGTCTGTTCAGGTCCTTTGCCCATTTTTTAATTGGGTTGTTTGTCTTCCTGGAGTGGAGCTAAGTGAAATAAGCCAGGTGCTGAAAGACAAATATATATGATCTCACCTATAAATGGAACCTCCTCTTCTCCTTCTGGTACTCCTATTATACAGATATTATGCTTCATGTTGACCGGCATTTCCCTTAACACCTCTTCATTCTTTTTGAGTCTTTTTTCATTTTCTTGCTCTTTCTGGGAGTTTTTTTCTACCATGTCCTCTAGCTCACTGATTTGATCCTCTGCTTCATCTAGCCTGATTTTGATTCCTTCTATTGTGTTCTTCAATTCAGAAATTGTATTCTTCATTATCTCTTGGCTCTTGTTGATAGCTTTGCTGGCTTTTTTCATGCTGATATAGTTTGCAGTAAGTTCCTTGTAGTTTCCCTGTAGTTTCTTGTAATTCTCTCTGAGCTTCCTTATAACCATTGTTTTGAACTGAATATCTGATAGTTTACTTGCCTCTATTTCATTTAGTAGTCTTTCTGGGGATTCCTCCTTCCTTTCAATTGAGAGTTGTTTCTTTGTCTTCTCATTTTTTGGGCTGCCAGGGCAAAACCACAAAGCCCAGGAAGCAAACCCACAACTGCAAAAATAACTACCTCCTGCAATCCCACTATCAATAGCAAATGAACCAGTATTGATAAAGCTGTAAAGAGATTAAGACTATTATAAGAAAGGAGAGAAATAAACTATAGCATAATATCTAGTGACTTAATATGCACCAACTTGATGGACAAGAATTGAATGTTAAAAAGCTATGTAGTAAAGAAAATATCGCAAATCATGGAGAAGACCACAGTGGATTTTGTCCCAATAGCCTCCAATATCTACTGCTGTTTTTTCTTTCTGGATCCACCTCTTGTGATGTCAGATGTTGACCTCATCTGACCTTAGGCAGTCTATTTGAGACTTCCTGGGATCTACTGTCTGTGGCTGTCTCCTTCAGGTGTTAATCTAGTCACTCTGCACTCAGCAGTCAGGTTTAAGCACCACTGGGTCAGGCAGAATCCCTCCTGGGATTAGAGCTAATGTTTCCCCTCAGGCTGCTGCTGCTCAGAGGGGATAGGTCTATGTGAGCTTGATGGCTGCTGACTTATAGTGAATGATTCAGCACCAGGATCCCAGAGGCTACTCTGTCAGTTTTCTCTATAAAGTCTCCATCCCCGGTCTCTCCTCAAGTGCCTCTAGCCTACTCTGCTCCCCCTTTGCAGGGATCTACTGTCTGTGGCTGCCACTCAGCACTCAGTAGTCAGGCTTAAGCACCACAGGGCCAGGGCAGAGTCCCTCCTGGGGGCGGGGCTATTTTTTCCTCTTAGGCCCCCCGACCTCCGCTCAGGGGAGTGGTCTGCCTGAGCAAGATGGCTGCTGCTGCCACGTGGGGCATGACTCAGCACCGGGACTGAGTGGCCAGTTTCTCTGTTCTCTCCCCAAAGCCTCCATCCGCAGTCTCTCCTCACGCGCCCTCAGCCCACTCTGCCCCCACCTTTGCTAGAGCCCAGGGTAAGTGGCTGAAGGTGAAAATTTATGCATTGGCCCTTTAAATGGCTCTTTCAGTCTCCAACCACACATGTTTGGCAGAGAGCAGCCCTGCTGCTTTTCTCAGCTGGCTGTTATCTGTGTACTTTTTGGGCTCTGCTGCTGTAGGCTGGGGATCCCCACTTATGATTTAGACTCTGCTCTTTTCAGGGGGATCCAACTGACCACTTAAATATCCCTCTGGCGCTGCTGCCTAAGGGTGCCCAGCCAGCCTTATGTCTCTGCTGCACTCCTTACCTGTCAAGTTGTGCTGAACTGATTCTTCTGTCTGTCCAAGGTTATAAGGCTTCTCTGTTATTGTTCAGTTGTTTGTTCTGGGTGATTTCTCCATAATTTAGTTGTAATTCCAGATTGGTCCTGAGAGGAGGTCAATGTGCCTTCCATTCACTCCTCTGCCATTTTGGTCCTCTATAAACTTTAAATAGGTAAATTGTATAGCACATATCTCAATAAAGTTGTTTACAACTTCTTTTTTCCTTTTTAACTTGAAAACCCCATTGGAATAACATGCAAAGTTATTTCAGTAAATGTTTGATCTCCAGACTCATTTTCTGTACCAAATAAAATGAATTCAAACTCAGAAATCTATAACAACTGTACGACATTAAGCCCATGTTATGATTATGAAGCATAAGAGAGTATTACTGTTTCCACAACTATTTCACAAATACCATCCCTTTTGGCAGTAGTCAGGGAGATATTTTATTAAATTTGTCAAAAGTGCCCAGGTTGGATGGCTCAGTTGTTGGAGCATCATCTCGTACACCAAAAGTTTGTGGGTTCGATTCCCAGTCAGGGCATGTACCTAGGTTTCAGGTTTAGTCTCCAGCCAGAGTGCATATAGAAAGCAGCAAATCAGTGTTTCTCTCTCACATTGATATGTCTCTCTCTCTCTCTCTCAAATCAATACACACATCCTCAGGTAAGGATTTTAAAAATTTTTTTCAAAAGTATATTTTAAGCATCTATAGCAATCATAGTACAGTGAAACCTCGGGTGTTTGGGAGCAAAGAAACATAGAATATTACTTTGTGGAGTTAGCCAAATATATGGAATGACCAGAATAATAGAGAAGCATTAAAAAAGTTTTTAACCAAGTGCATATTATATGGGAGAAATTCTTGTGAGAATCCCAGGATTTGTGGCATGTATAATATTACTTACAGTCCCTCTATGAAGGGGGAAGTCTCTTCTAGACCTGTTTCTACTTTGATGTTCTGAGAATAAATTATCTTTTAATGCTTGTAGAGCAAGCACTCTTCCACTTAAGCTTACATACAGTCTTACCCTGAATGAAGAATCCAGGGGAAAAAAAGCTTTCCATATATTCATGCAAGTTCTTCACTGGATTGTTTTCTAGGGAAAAAAGTGACATCTTCTTTCATTGGACAAATAGGTAGCATCTGATATCCAGTGGCCCCAAGACCAGTAGGGATCTAAAAAGCAAACGTATCTATTTTTCTTCTATTTCTTCCTTTCTTTCCTTCCCTTACTGGCATACCTCTTTATTTCCCCACAGTGGCATGATGTCCCTCCTCTTGCAAGGGATGTATGTCTTTCTCAAGTGACTTTGTCTTTAAATGGAAGGATGTTTATATCAGATGGTAGGTAGCAGACTCCAGGATCCGCCCATCTAGTTTTAGTACAAGCAAGCAGATAAATGTATTGCTGTTTTGCTCGTGTCTTTGTGTTTACTCTATTTACAAGAGCCCTTGAAAAGAAATTTGATGGTGGCATGTGCACACTAAACTGACCCCAGAATCTCTAGCACTATGGATGAGACTTTCTCCTGCTGACCTCGTGCTTCAATTCTTGTCCAATAAGCAAAATTCCTTAGATACAATATATGTTTTATAGGTTTTAAAATAGTTTTCCTAATTATTGCATATAGGGTCAGGTGTAATAATGGGAATGGTATTGGTTAGGCAGATACTTAAAAATTAGTATTAGCCAAAAGATTCTGAAATTCATCTAAAATTTTAGACTCAGGGTTATGATAGTTAAAAATATAAAATGCTATTTTGGAAGGATGAAATAATTATAGAAAAAGAAAACTGTAGCTTTAATATGATGTGTTTATGACATGCCTGCTCTGTATCTACCACGAGACTATTAAGTTAGAGATGCACTTTCACTGATCACCTCACAGATAGTGTCTGGAAATTGGCATTTAATCAATCCGCTTTGCTGGGTTCTATGCAATGGAGAATATACACCCAAGAATCTAAATGCAAGTCAAATTTTCATCCTTAGAAATGGAGGCACGGCCCTGGCTGGTGTGGCTCAGTGGGTTGAGTGCTGGCCTGCAAACTAACGTGTCATGGATTCAATTCCCAGTCAGGGCACATGCCTGGGTTGCAGACCAGGTGCCCAGTAGGGGGCGTGTGAAAGGCAACCACGCATTGATGTTTCTCTCCTTCCCTTCCCCTCTCTCTAAAAATAAATAAATAAAATCTTAAAAAAAAGAACTGGAGGCATGATATTTCACAAAGTCCCTAATAAAAGTGAAATGGTGACCTTATATGGGACCAGAAGCCAATGTAGGGATCTCTACCTAACAAATCCAAAATCTAGATTCTTCCCCTCCTACCAGTAAGGAGAGTTAGGTCTTCAAGGCAATCTCTGTAAGATTTCCTCAGTAGCCTACTGCATGAAAGACTGTTTGCCTCACAAATGTGGTTGCTGTCAGAAGAAGGTGTGCCAGAGACCAATGGTAAGACCTGGAGGACCCACCTCCCTTTAGGAAACAGATCCAGGAGAGCTTCCTCCAGGGGAAAACAAAGCCGAGGGCAAGCTCTCACCCCTCTTACTCATCCATTACATAAGCAGTGCAGGAGAGAGAAGTGGTGTTCAGCTTATTGTTTTAGAGGAAGAGTAGCCAGTCCACTGACAACTTGTCATAAGTGTTTTCAGGCTGTCACCACCAGTGCTTGGAAGGGCGGTTAAAGAGAACAAACAAGGAATGGGTGTTTCTGGTCAAGATGGCGACACAGGCAGTTATGGCTCACCTCTTCATACAACCACAACCACAGCAAAATTAAAACTAAAATGTAGAACAATCATCACTCAGGAATGTCAGAAGTGGAGTTGCATGGAAGTCTGACAACTACAGAAATGAAGAAATCACATCCATCCAGACTGGTAGGAGGGGCGTGGACATGGAACTGGTTGGCCACACACCCACAGGAATAAAAATTCAGCAGGGATATCTTCAGAGTTAGGAGTTATGACCCAGACCAGGCCCCCTAACCCAAGATCCCAGTGCCAGGAAGATAAGTCCCCACAACTTCTGGCTGCAAAAACCAGCGGGGACTGAGTCAGTGGAGGAGGCTGCTGGAGCCCTAAGCAGTTCCTGTTGGGGAACCCACACATGGACTCACCTGCTCAGACTCACTCCCTCTGAGCTCCTGCACCAGGGTGCCAGCTTGAACGGCCCCACTGGTATACAAGGAGAGACTGAAGTGTCTGGCATCAGGCTGAGCAGAGGCTATTGCCCCTTTGCTGAGCCCTCCCCACACAGAGCCTATAGGCCAGTACAATATCTCAGACTCCAATCTGGTTAATGCTGTGTGATCCACCTTGATGATCCATAGAGGCTCCACCCCATCCAACTTACTGGCTCACCTAAGCTGCATTTTCCATAACGATGGCTGGTTTTAGCTCCTAAATCCTATCAAACAAATACAGCTGGCTCAGTGAGCCCTAGTGGCAGCCAGATTAGAGTCACAGCTTGGCTTCACCTGGGAATCTCCAAGCCCAGCACAAATAGCAGCCTTCTCAGATTGCTTTACAGCTCAAGCAGGGTACCCTGGGCAAAACACAGGTGGGGGCTGACCTGGGCCTGCACCATCCAGGAAACTCCAGAGCCAACGCACCCAGTGGACAGCTACAGACCACGTCAGAGTACCACCACCCTGCCCCTGCACAGCTGATCCTCCACGGAGGGTGGAGGTTGGTGGACAGCGGTTATAGCCAGTCCTTGCAGCTGACTGGCCTAGGTAAATCCCTCCCACTGATCTTCCAACAGCAACCAGGGTTCAACTACAAGAGGAAGGTGTACTCAGCCCACACAAAGGGTGCACCTCAAGTCTCTAGTTTGGGTAAATGGAGAGTCTGTGCCACTGGCCCCTATAGGACACCTACTACATTAGGCTATACTACGAAGATATGGAGTCAAGCAGCTCTACCTAATACATAGAGACCAAACACGGGGAGGCTGCCAAAATGAGACAAAGAAGCATGACCCAAATGAAAGAATAGATTACAACTCCAGAAAAAGAGCTGAACAAAATGGAGATAGGCAATCTGTCAGATGCAGAGTTCAAAACATTGCTTATAAGGATGCTTAAGAAACTTAGACCATAACACCATAAAAAAGACCCAGTCAGAAAAGAATGATAAAATAACTGAAATAAAGAACAATTTAGAGGGAAACAACAGTAGAGTGGGTGAAGCTGAGAATCAAATCAATGATTTGAAACATAAGGAACCCAAAACCAACCCATCAGAACAAGAAGAAAAAAGAATCCAAAAAAATGAGGATAGCATAAGTGGCCTCTGGGACAACTTTAAGAGGTCCAACATTCACCTCATAAGGGTGCCAGAAGAAGAGAAAGAGCAAGAAACTGGAAATCCATCTGAAAAAATAGTGAAAGAAAACTTCCCTAATTTGGTGAAGGATAGACATGTAAGCCCAGGAAGTGCAGAGAGTTCCAATTATGATGAATGCAAAGAGGCCCACTCCAAGACACATCATTATTAAAAGGCCAAAGGTTAAAGATAAAGAGAGGCTCTTAAAAGCAAGAGAAAATAAGTTAGTTACCAGTAGGTTGCCAGATGGGAGCGGGGAGGAGGAAAATGGGTGAAGAGGTGAGGGGATTAAGAAGTACAATAAGAGGTTACAGAATAGCCATGGGGATGTAAAGTACAGTAGAGGAAATGGAAGAGCCAAAGAACTCATACGCATGACCCGTGGACATGAACAATGGTGGTGGGATTGCCTGAGAAAGTGGGGGGTCCTGGGTGGAGGGGGCAAAGGGGGAAAAATCAGGACAACTGTAACAGCATCATCAATAAAATATAACTTAAAAAATTAATGACACCAATGGATTATGACCCACTAACTAAAAGAGGACTCCATGAGACCATACTGAAATAAATAAATGAAGAGAATAAAAACATTTCCTCACCAAAAGCGAGAGAGAGAGAGAGAGAGAGAGAGAGCGAGAGAGAGCACAAATGCGGAATGGAAGTGCATGCTCTGGCTGCACTATTGAAATGAAAGTGAAGTGGAAGCCCCCACTTCATGGAAAATGAGACGCAGGGAATGAGACCCTCCCCCTCAAATACTAGAACACCAAAAACCTTGGGAACTGGGGGGCACATATTCATTCCTCAGTTTTACAATAAATAAGTACTGAGTGCTAAGTACTGCCTTAAGAAATGGTGACATAATAATCAAAGCAAGATAGAGGCGCTGACCTCAAGATCACAGTCCATTTGTTCTAGGATAAGAGGCTGAAGATTTGGGTTCTGGTCCTGACTGCAGTGGGACCCTGTAAACTCTGCATGTCCTGCCTCTTTTCCATTTCCATTTTCTAATAATTAAATAAGGGGTGGGGTGGGGCTGGCCTGGTAACTCAGTTGGTTAGAGCTTCATCAGGGTACACCAAGGTTGTGGTCAGGGCACATACAAGAATCAAGAAATAAAGGCATAAAATAAGTGGAACAATAACGCTCTCTCTCTCTCTTCCCCCCTCCCTTTCTCTCCATCTTTCTCTCTAAAATCAATCAATAAAAATATTTTTTTAAATGTAAATAAATAAATTAAAAATAAATATTTTTATTTTTTTTTAAATAACGTGTAGTATGTCTACTTCAGGAGTTCATGAGATCATATGCAATGATATTCCTCAGATGGATCTCTTTTGTGCATATGTCCTCATGAGTGGGTCCTTCCTTTGTGCCCAGCCTACTTTGTCAGCACACATTCATTTTAGGAAAGAAGATGAAAAACTCATTCATCCAAAGTAATAAATAACTACTATGCTTACAAGGTGCATCTTCCCAGGAGTATTTCTATTTTCATGGAAGACTAACTCCTTAAATTGCATACTGAAATAATTTCCACTTGTAGGTTTCCACACAGTAACATTTTTTTCTGAGCATTATTCTAAAGTGGTAGGCAACGCTCCCAACTAGTCAGGCCAGCCCTGCTCCATGGAGAGCCAGTACAAAAACTCTGTCCTTTTTTTTTCTGTATTAGTTTATTTACAGACATTATAAATCTATCCAAGAAGTATTCTCAGGATACTCTGCCTCATGAGAAAGAAATGGGTGCTTCCTTTGAGGTCCCCCACAGTTGGTGAGGACAGGCTTTGTGCATTACTGACTTGATCACATCTGTTGCAGAAATCACCTCAACCATCAGATTAGAAGAGACTGTCATCACCCACTAACGTACAGGAGCAGAGGGAAGGAGAGCAATAATTCATAATCTGTAAATATGAGTCTCTCTGCTGAGTCCCCGCACTGTAATTCAGAGATGTTCGTAGGATCTATCATCTGCTACTCCTTGTAATGACTCAATCAACTTTTGAGCTTAGCAAGTTTAACTATAAAATTTTTTTAAACACTAGACTCAAAGGTATTTCTTCAGTACCTTTTAAACCATGACACTGCTAGGTACTGAGGGACAAGTAAGAAGGAAGTCCTGGCCTTTGGTTTCAAGGCACTTTCACTGCTATGTATGGACTTCTGGGCAGATGTCAGCAGAGAAGCAGCGAAAGTAAGAAGATGATTTGCCTGGAGAAGATGGAGGGTAGCATGTTAGTCACCAATATGTGAATTATGGGTGCGTGGCAGAGTAATTGGCATATATTCCAAACAATATAACTGAAAGCAAATTTGAGAAATTTCAAGTAACTAATTTCAATGCTAAATATGGGAAGGTTTTCCAAATTCTGAAAGTATTTGGGTGGGAAGTGCACTTGAGCATATGGAGATAGTACACACATCAGGGGAAAGCTGGGCGTGCTCTCGTGTATCACCGTGATTGGCACATGGCAGGTGCCCAACTAATTTCTGCTGGTTGGCTGATCAATTTCTTTGAGAGGTGTGCTATTTCGCTGAAGATTCCCATACCACTGTTAATCCAGTCTACCCCTTGGGAAACTTCAGGTATCAGAGAGATAATGAATTTTATAAGCTGCTGACATTCTTTTATTAGATTTTTTTTTTTGAGATTTAAAAAAAATTTTTAGACAGAGGGGAAGGGAGGGAGAAGGAGAGGGAAAAAAACTTCAGTGTGTGGTTGCCTCTCATGCACCCCCCACTGGGGACCTGGCCTGCAACCCAGGCATGTGCCCTGACTGGGGAATCGAACTGGCAACTCTTTGGTTCACAGGCCTTTGCTCAATCCACTGAGCCACAAGGGCTCACAATAATAGCTCTCTATTCAACATTTCTGTACCCTAGGTTGTTGTCAGTTAATTATAAGTAAAAATGTTCTGAAAAGGAACAATGTGGACCTTTTTTTTCTTTTCAAACTTTGTAATTTTTGAAATTGCCCTAGAGTGTTCATGTATCTCTAAGGATTAAAAACCTTCCAATCATTTGCCTAAACTTCCCGATGGTCGCTTGGACAAAAATCATTGTTGGTTTTTCTATAGTCATAGCTCTCTGGGAGAGTTTTTGTCCATTTCTTATTATTTTCTAATTAAGATATAATTAACATATAACATTAAATCATATGACATACTAGTTGCAGGTATATGATAAAATAATTTGATATTTGTTTATATTGCAAAGTGATCACCACAATAAATCTAGATAACATCAACATACAGTTACAATATTTTTCTTATAATGAGAACTTTTAAGATTTACTCTCTTAGCAGCATTCCAATATACAACACAGTATTTTTAATTATAGTCACCATGCTGTACATTGCATCATCAGGACTTATTTATTTTATAACTGTAAGTTTTTATCTTTTGATCACCTTTACCCATTTCTCCCATTCTTCATTCCCCACCCATCTATTCTCTGTACCCATGAGTTTGTTTTTTGTTTATTTTTAGATTCCCCTTATCAGTGAGGTTATACCCTATTTGTCTTTGTCTGTGTCACCTATTTCACTTAGCATAATGCTCTCAAGTCCTTCCATGTTGTCACAAATGGCAGGATTTTCTTTATTTATGTGGCCAAATATATTTATATATATTATACATATATAATCTCCATTCACCCATCCATCAGTAGGAACTTAGATTGCTTCCATGTCTTGCATAATGTAAATAATGCTGCAATGAATATGGGTGTGCAAATATCCTCTCAAGCTAGCATTTTAGTTTCCTTGGGAAAAATATCCAGTATTTGAATTGCAGGGTCATATAGTAGTTTTATTTTTTAGTTTTTTTACGAACCTCTACTGTTCTCCATTGTGGCTGCACCAACTTATATTACCACCAACAGTGCACTGGATCCCCTTTTCTCCACATCCTTGCCAATCCTAATTTCTTGTCTCTTTGATATTAGCCATTTTAACACATGGGAGCTGATATCTCATTCTGGTTTTGGATTGCATTTTCCTGATGATTAGTGATGCTGTGTTGTTTCTTGATTAATTTTTGACTAATGGAAATGGGTGGGACAAATCCTTGAGGATTATTAAAATGGAAAGATGGAATAAGATTTACCACAAGAGGGTAATGAATTTCCTACAATTTCCATTTACTGAAGCTATGTTTGGCTATGTCTGGCATGTTATTATGATTAGCTGTCATTTCTATGGATAACATCAAAAATGAAACACAGCAGTGTGACCATGAGAACCTGTGCTTGGGACGCCCTTCCAGGCTGTTATCTGCCCCACTCACTGTCCTCTATCTTTTGCCTTTGGGAATTAGCACCTAACATTTTCTGAGGTAACTCCCCTCCAGAAATTCATGTTACCATAAGGCTAAACTAAGCTGTGGGATGCTGAAAGGTGACAGATTACAGAAAAATATGTTGAGAAAGAGCTTTTTCAACTGAAAAGAAAGTCTGTACTCATCAGGGATGTAGTCAAACGATCCCAGTTCTGTCACTGAGATTACCCTCGGGAAAAAAGGTCTTGCTCCAGGGATGGTGGAACTCATCCAGCTGCTTCACTTCTCTGCTGTGCTCCCTTCTGTAAGTGACTCTGCTTTGCTGTGAGCTGGAGAATATATACATTAGTGCTTGGAACGTTCCCTTTCAGCTTCTCTCCTGCTAAATAAGAGCAATTCTATGAGCCTATTCTGAATAAGAACACACAGGTAAGGAATGCTGCAATTAGTTGAATCTAGTTTACTAAAGCCTTTTATTAATCAGCATTTTTCCACAATTAACATCTAAGTATAAAATAAAGCAAATTATGAAATAATAATCAGAGAGGAAAACTTTTAAACTTTGCTCTAGGTTTGGTACACATTCAACCCAAACTCCCACATTTCTACAATTACATGACACTTTTCAATAATACCTAACATTTCAGGGAGCTCTAATTGTGAGCCACATGTTTGAATTATGGGACTCAAGTGTCTTTAACACGGCAATCCTTTGAAGCAGATTTTATAGTTCTCTTCATTTTACAGGTTGCCAAATCCAGCCATGGAGGTGTTAGCTTGCTCAAGATCACACATGTGATAGATGGTGTTCAGGAAGCATAAATCTTCAGAACTCAGTGTTTTAACCAGTATGCCATACCGCCTCCTAATTATTGGTGCATTATACAATGATGCCATGGAAGTTTATTAGTCAACAAATAACAGTAGCTAATTTATTGAGTGTTCCCTGTGCACCAGGCACTGCTGTAAGCACATTATAACTATTACCTTATTTAATCTTCACAGTAGTCCCTCGAAGTAGGTACTATTTTTATCCCCATTTTTCAGACTAGAAAAGTGAGGCACACAGGTGTTAAATGAATTCTCTCCGCCTCACACACCACAGAGTGATGTGTCCAGAACTGAAACCGAAATATATTACTCCAAAGTACATTCTTTTATTGCTACACGATGCCTTTCTTTTTTTCTTCCTTCCTTTTTCCCTTCCTTCCTTCCTGCCATCCTTCTTTCTTACTTAGGATTTGATACAGTATAGAAGAGAAACACAAATCTAATGTATTTTGGCATGATCTTTTTCAAGAAAGTTAATCAACCACTAAAAGTTGAATCAAAACGGAAGTTCCAGTTGAAGAACTTAATGACTATTTAAATAATCAGAAGGGGAAGTGTCATCAAGGAACATGCAGAAAGGACCCATCGACAAAGCCAAATGGGGGAAAGATTGAAGGTGGGAGGTGGGGCTAGGGAAAGTGGTGGTGGGAAAATGTTTACAAAAACAAAACAAAACAAAACAAAACAAAAATAGACAGGAGGAGGTTAAGAATAGTATAGGAAATTGAGAAGCCAAAGAACTGATATGAAAAACCCATAGACAAGAACTAAGAGAGGGGGCATGATGGGATGGGGTGCAAGATGGAGGGGATTAAGGGGAGAAAAAAATGGGACAACTGTAATAGCACAATCAATAAAATATACCAAAATGAATAAATAAATAATCAGATGATTCAATTCCTGAGCTTTCTGGTTAATTGAATTTCCACTGGCTTAGGCTATCTTATTCAGAGAGAATTCTAGCCCATGAGATATTTTTATTTCATCTTCATTGTTAAGAAAGGCAGCAAAACATTCAATGATGCTCCCAGGAAAATTGCCCTTTGAAGCATTGTGCTTTTATCAATCATTTGTGCAACAACTTTGAAGATTTTATCTTGAATGATATTTATTAGAAACTAGAACTGTACATAATTTAAATTTGATTAGATTTCTTTCATTTTAAACAAGTTTCTTAATGAGTTAATCAAATATTTAAAAAGTGTTCTCCAGATCTTAGTGTTACACAAATTCTAAGTCATCACCACTTTTACTCCTTATAGGATTGAATAGCCCCAAATCTTGTAATTAATGAACTGCTAAATTCAGACATATAAATATGATGTGATTTTCAAGTGGGACAAATGGGAGTTATTAGCTTCAAAGGGATGATGTTTTACTGTATTTTCCTAATGGGAGACATTCAGGAAATGTTTTTCAAATGAATAAATTTTCTCACTATTTTTGGTTCTTTAAATGTTTTTACCTCAATAAACATTAAGATAATCTTAATTGTTTTTATAAGTTCATGTATTTATTATTATCTTTTAATACGACCTCTTATTCTGGGTCTTGATTTTTTAAGCATGTGTTTGTGCTTAGTTTATAAACTATTAATGCACTTCTCTTGACAATTGTAAGACTTTCTGACTAATGACACATTCTTCCATTCATTGCTCTTCTCTGCTTAAAGCAATAATTTTTTAGTTCTACATGGCTTCTCCTCCCTTCTCCTGTATTAATATCTATGTTATCTTCTTCTCAGAACATGTTTCCATTTCGTATATGCTCAACTGGCATTCTCTTTTCAGTAAGGACACAACTAAAATATTACTTCCACAAGGAAACCATTCCTTTTACTAGTGATATGGTCTGAAATCTCAAATTCTCCAGGAAGTAACTCTAACCCAATATTCCTCTTCTAACTCCTATTCTCAAAGAAATCAAATTAATAAGTCAATAATAATAACAAAATTATTATTTTATTTTGTTTTCCAAAATTCTTACTTATAATAAAATGCCAATGCCCTCCAAGAAGGGCCACAAGGAACACTATTATAATTAAACTAATTTAGCTTTGCTGATTCCTTACAATGAGGAAGAACACACATTATTGGGGTCTATGGAACATTTCCAGAAGAAGATATTAGAATGGACATACTATATATTTGCAAGTGTTAGGTGATTAGGAAGAGGGTGCAAGACAGCATGATTGGTTTTTGTCAAGAAGAGAGTATAATTCTATGATCAATTATGTTAATAATTATTATACCTGGAAGTTGAGAAGACCAGACTAAGACTAAACTGTGATTGGTAAAAAAGCAGGAATCTTACTATTCTTTAAAAAAAGGATATTTGGCCTATTTTATGTTTTAGACAATGTTTTTGTTTCATTTGTACCCAGTCATGATTATGGAGTAGTCTCATATCTCAACCCATCCCAGTCACAGAGTGGTCTTGTCTGATGTGTTCTGCCAGACCGTGGTCGACAAGACAATCCTGAGCCCACTGTGGGTGCCAGGCCAGCTTCTGGCAAGACCAACACCTTCTTGCCAGCAGCCAGCTCTCAGGATTGATTTTTCTTTGTCAAAGCAATACACACACACACACACACACACACACACACACACATACTATATATATATATATATATATATATATATATATATATATATATATATAAAATATATAATATACAATATACATAAGTTAAAAGGGCCATATTACCCAAAGCAATATAATGATTTAATGTAATCGCCATAAAAATTCCAATGGCCTTTAAAAAAAAATAGAACAAATAATCATCAGGTTTGTATGGAACTACAAAAAAAAAAAAACAAAAACCCAAAAAACACAAATAGCCAAAGCAATCCTGAGGTGGGAGGGCAGGGAGAAAGCTGGAAGTAGCACACTATCTGACTTAAAATTATACTGCAAAGCAACAATAATCAAAACCGCATGGTATCAGCAGAAAAACAGATACACAAGACCGATGGAGCAGAATTGAGAACCCAGAAGTAAAACCACATGTACATGGGCAAATAATTTTTGACAAAGGAGCCAAAACACACAGTGCAGAAGAGAAACCTCTTCAATAAATGGTGCTAGGAAAATTGAAAGTCACATGCAAAAGAATGAAACTAGATTACAATTTGTCTCCATGTAAAAAAATTAATTCAAAATGGATCAAAGACCTAAATAGAAAATCTGAAACAATAAATTATATAGAAGGAAACATAGGTACTAAACTTATGGACCTTGGTCTTGGAGGACGTTTTATGAATTTGACCCCAAAAGCAAGGGAAGTAAAGGCAAACAAATATAAATGCATGAAACTGTATCAAACCTAAAAGTTTCTGCACAGCAAAAGAAACTGCTAAAAAATGCAACTAACTGAACAGGAGATGACATTTGTGAACAACAGCTCCAACAAGGGGTTCATATCCAAAATACATAAAGAACTCATATAACTCAACACCAAACAAGCAAACAGTCCAATGAAAAACTGGTCAGAGGACCTGAACAGATATCTCTCCCATGAAGACATACAAATGGCCAACAGATGTATGAAAAGATGTTCAACTTCACTAGCTATTAGGAAAACACAAGGGAAAGCTACAATGATGTAACCAAATGCAGGCCTCGCTGCCCGCCACTTTTAAAGCCAATACTCAAGAGGCAGGTGTGATTTAAAGGAAAATGCTTTCATTCAGGTGCCAACAACCTAAAAGATGGGGGACTCTTATCTCAAGGTGCAGGCAGGGGTTTTTATAGGGAGGGAGTGGGGCAAGGAGAACAAAGAGATCACGGGGAGAGGCTCTGGACATGCAGGAAGTGTTCTTGCTGGTTCCAACATGGATCTTTAATGTCAGCGTCCTGGAACTGGTCAGTGACAGCCAAATTCCTTCAGCTGGGTGATCTGTGTCACACAAAGTCATGGTCAAGGCTGTTTCTTTTCTAAGCAGGAACTGGAACTGCTGGCCCCCGCAATATGCTTATAAATAAACTATGTCAGTATCTGAGTTCTTTTTATCAGTTTGTTAGTACATCTTATTTTAACTTTATTTCATGTTAAGTTGGAGTAGAATAAAATTTTATTTCCTGATACAATGAGATATCACCTCACACCTATTAGAATGGCTATTATTAACAAGACAAGTAATAAAAAGAGTTGGAGAGGTTGTGAGGAAAAAAGAAACCCTTGTTCATTGCTGGTAGGAAAGTAAACTGGTACAACCACTATGGAAAACAGTGTGGTGGTTCATCAAAAAATTGAAACTAGAGTTATATGACTCAGCAATACCACTTCTGGATATCTACCTGAAAAACTCAAAATCATTTATTTGCAAAGATATATGTACTCCTGTGTTCATTGCACCATTATTCATGGTGGCCAACACATGAAGCCAACCAAAGTGTCCCTCAACAGAGGATTGTTTAAAGAAGATGTGGTACCTGTGGAATACTACTCAGCCATGAGAACAGATGAAATACTGCCATTTACAACAACAAGAATGGACCTTGAGAACATTATGCAAAGTGAAACAAGTCAGTCAGAAAAAGCTAAGAACCATATGATTTCATTCATATGTGGGATATAAAACTGAAACTCATAGACACAGACTACAGTATGGTCATTACCAGAGAGAAGGGGATGGGAGGTAGTAAAGGGTAAAGGGGGCCAAATATATAGTGATGGAAGACTTTGGGTGGTGGGCATACAGTGCAATTTATAGATCATGTATCGTAGAAATGTACACTTGAAACTTATATGATTTTATTAACCAATATCACCATGATAAATTCAATTAAAATTTTTTAAAATACAATGTATAAGTATTTTACAAATATTTATCACTTTTAAGTTCATGAAACTTAAAAGACACAGAAATCATTGAGAAGAAAATGAAGAGCTTCTCGGTAGTTGTTTTTCCCCTGAATGGGAACACCAGGGAGAGGAAGAGAACACAAAAGCATGCCAGCTTGTGTGAGCTGGCCCTGCAGTGATGCCCCAGCTCTCCAATAGCTCCAAGGCACTGCAGCAAGAGGGCTGAAGAGACAGCACCAGGTCTCCCCCGACCAAGCTAGCTCAGCTCTGGTGGTAAAGATAGCAGTAACCAAGCTGCATCCAGGAGGTAGCATTCAAAGTCAAGTGATTTGGAATGTACTCCATTGCAAACATCCTGCAGTTGCCAGAACCGAACTTTTCCATTCAATACGGTCCTTACTGGGTACTAAATATATGTGTTAACTTACCTAAAACGCATCACAATCCTATGTGGGAGACTCCATTGTCATCTCATTTTACAGATGAGGAAACAGATATGGAGAGGTTCAAAAAACAACTTGTCCATGATCACAGAGTGAGGAAGTGGGGTACCTGGGATTTAAACTCAGGCTGTCTGACTCTGGGGAATATGCTACTAACCAATGTCAAATAGTGTTATGCTTACCTAATTGTGCCCACTTTGAGAATTAAAGCTTTTATTGTAGGTTTTAAAACCACCTTATCTCGTCCTCTCTCTATTTCTATCTGTGTTATATCCTCTCTCTCTCTCTCTCTCTTTCTCTAATATATATATATATATATCTAATATATATATATATCTATATATATATATACGCGCACACACACACACACACACACACACACAGGGTCTGGCACAAACAATTATTACAGAATCTTTTATTACAAAATCATAAGCATGTAATTCTGTAACGTGACAATATCACACTCAAGCACACCATATGACATTTTAGGTAAAATGTTCAAATTAAAACTATAAATTATTACAACCATATTATTACCCTGCCAACCGCACTCACTCAGCCCTTACTTCTGCCAGACCCTGTGTGTGTGTGTGTGTGTGTGTGTGTGTGTGTGTCTAAAAAAACACATACAAAATGGATTTTTAAATTTTTCCCCACAAAATAAGTTGTCAAAATGATGGAATGCAAACTCTGGAATGAGATTATATGCCCTTTTCTATGCATTAAAATATGTGTAAAATATACAACAGCTCTGAAAATCATACATGAGATTCTGTTGCTAAATTCCATTTTTTAAAAAATTAGGGACCTAATAAACTCCTCTACCCTCCTGCTAAGTGCTAAGGGACAAGTGTCTGTTCAGATTCATTCTGAATTCTTCTTTTCCATGCAATACACTGTCTCTCTGTGTTTCAGCTTGCCTTATTCTACACTGAGATGGGGGCATCTCAAAAGATGTCACTTCCTGCTTAAGGGTAGTAGGAAGCTAGACTTTCCCTTATTGCACAACACCATCACAGATTTCTGGCAAAATCATCGAATGCACCTCACAAGAGCAGCTTGGAAAATTCTGTTGAATAACTTCCTTCCCCTATATCTTTTTGGCCTGTAGATACAAAAGCCTTGGCCATTCTTTGTGAATTGAGTTTAATAACTACTGATTTATTCTATTCTAGGAAGGAGTTTATTAAAACCAGTTATTTCACAAATATTTATCATCTTTAAGTTAGACATCATGGGGATTAGAAAATGTCTAAAAATCTTATTATATCTTAGTAGCATGTGTATTTTATAGACCCACATATATTCTGCCAAATAGCAGCTTAGAGCAAATTCTTTAATTTCATATCCCATTCCCTATAGATATTTATAATGCTGAACCAGTCAAATTAATGAATTACATACTAATTTTATAGCTGGTCATCACTGATATCACCACCTCTGCCACAGAATCATTGAGTAACACTCAACAAGTGTCCTTCTGAGTGAAATGAGGCAAACCACTTCCAGATTCTGCCATGTACAATGCACACCCACATTTTTGAGTGCATTATACACAGAATTATTATATCCATGCTGTGTAATCATCATACCCTCATATAATGCACATCCATATTTTTCCCTCAAAAATTTGGGCAACAAAGTTTGCATTATACACAGGAAAATGTCATAAAATCTTCTGCTGAATAAAGAGTTGTTAATAATCACTGCAAGAAAATGTTTAAATATCTTTGAGACTAGACACTGATGATGGCCAATTCAGTATCACAATCATTTGTTAAGCACCAGAAATGTGCCAAATAATTTGGTCACAGAAGTGACAGAGATAAGTGCCTGCCCTAGACAGGGAGGACCTTATAGACTTACACGAAAGACAGGCCCACCAATGGGTAACTTCAGCTGGGGGTAGCAGTAAGCACTATGCTATGTATTGGGACACAAAAGAGAGGGGAGTTGGAATTAAAGAGGGTAAGGAGAAGGTGTTAGAAAGGAGAACATGTCTGGAAGATATCCTTAAAAATCTAAGTAGGAATGAGCCAGCCAACAAGAAGGAACAATGGATAAAGATCCTATATAAAGCCAATCAAGTAAATAAGAAAATACTGTTTCAATATCCAGACTTTTTGTCAGCTGCTGCACTGGTTCAGTTGATTGGGATTTATTTTTTCCTTCATTATTCATTCATTTGGTTGGCACTGGGAAGTCACATAGCTTAAGAGCACAATGGAAAGTCAAAATGTTCTTTTCCATCTGAGCCGAATGGCAATTTCCACAAACATGATCATTGAAAGCACAGCTAACCAAAGCAGAAATAACTCCTAAAATAGAATAGAGAGCTTTCTCTGGAGCAGGTCATAAAGAGTTTGTTTTTAATCTTTGTTTCTTATGTCTCTGATGCAGGTGTCACTCTATCATGTCCTGCAATGGGCTTAACATGTTTAAGTGAAAAAGGAAACCCACTAGTACATCTTCTGGGCAAAATGGAGAGAATTCTAATTCAGATGATTAGAAAGAACTAGAAACCCACAGATGGTGTTTATTAGAGCAATATATCAAAGAAGAACCCAGTAGGGAGTACCAGCTGAATCAGTTACAATTAGTTTTGATTGGATTTGGTCCTTGTTAAAACTGTTTTCTTTGGAATTCTAGGTATTGGAGAAATTGGGTTTGGGATCAAAATGGCAACTGTCATACTTGTAGTAGAGTTACAACAGAACAACATCACTTCGAAAGAAGTCATTTTAATCCAAGCCATGTCATCAGAGAGTTTTCCTGAATCATCGTAAGGGGCAAGTGCAGTGTGGAAGCTTATGCTGGAATTGCAGGGCTTTAGAGAAATTTTGTTAAATGTGGATTGAAATCAGTTCTCAGAGAAGATCTATCCTATTTTAGAAGTCATCTTTATTTGTTGTAGAGAGATTACTTAAGGCTCAAATGGAGTTAATATCAGTTCAGCTCACATAGAACTTAACTGTTTCATTGGCAACAAAAATATTACTTCTAAATCTTAGTTATTAAAAATGGCATTTGCTCTGGCTGACCTCTACAATAGCCAGAAGAACCCACAGGTTCTTTCTTTTTCATATGCCCCAATTTCAAAGAGCAGAACTTATTAAACTATTATTAAATAGAGTATGTTAGCAAGCTGCCATGTGTGTTTTCCTTGTTATTACATAATCCTTCCATTTTCTTTCATTTAGGAGTGAGTCTCCTCAGAAACATTCCCAAAGTATTTTGGAGTATTCAATATATACACAGAAACACACAGTCTTTTATTTCTATTCATTTCTCCCTTTGAATTTTCTCCCAGTTTCAACTCTGTCCAAATCATTTTCTCTCCTTTTTCTTTCTAGAAATTTTGCTAAAGAATATATTAGTTATCCAGTAATGTCCCAGGTGAGATACATATGATATTATTCTAATATAGTTTGCAAATTAATATAATGGAAAGGAATCATAATAAAAATTTATCAATCATCTTCTGGAACATTAAATAAACTATATATTTTGGACAATAGCTTAAACTGTAGTAACAGCTAGTTAATCTCTGCTGAGAAAAAAAGTCACAACTATAATCATTAAAGACACAACTACCTCCTCTTAATTTATGGGTGTTTGTGCCTTTATTTGTTATTCCCACCAGAATATTGTACACTTCCATCAGACTACTAAAACATTTTGGAGCTTTTTCTGATACCTCAGGAAGAATCCACTCCATTTTCACAGTACGTAGTATACACCTCTACTTAGCAAGAATGCAATTCTTCCTTATATGTCAGTTAACTGCTGACATATATGTCTCTCTCACCTCTTAGAAACTTGACAATGGTCATGTGACAATTTGGGGCCTTGAGTGAAGATTAAGGATTTACATGGGAAAATCAAACATAAGTAAAGAACAGTCAGGACTGGGGTACCAGGAAGTAACATACTTGAACTAATTCAGGTCATTGTTCAATAAGTCAACATACACTTATATTTAGTCCATGCATCATTGCCTGACATGGTGGGTTACCTGTCTTTTGAGTGACTATCAATATCTTGGTTTCAGGTGCATTATTTGAATTGGAAAATGACTCCTGAGTAAGAGTGGCAAAATAATGAATACAGCCTTGTTAGAAAAGCTAAGTGGAGAGTTAGGGCTTCTTTCAAGTGAACAGATGTTCAAAAAATAGTTCCAGCTTCATAAAGGAAACCAAAGCAAAAAGTCAGAAACCAAGAGAGAAAACACTGCAGAGGTTAGAAAACAGGATCTGTATGATTGAGAGACAAGAACGGTCCCAAATCCTAATTTCTTCTTGGTAGGAGCCCAGTTCTATGAATTAACTATTTAAGTAGTTATCTATCTGGATGGATAGAAGTATGGATAGAAAAGTCCTGTTTTAATAATCAGGAAAGGGAATTAAATATGTGTATATATATATGTCTGTGTATGAAGGCATACTATTTCTTTTCACTTTGAATAAACCAATAATTCTCAATCAAGTGGAATTTGTCCTTCAAACATCAGCATTTGGCAATGTATGAAAAACTTTTAGTTGTCAGCTATAAAGTTGACACAATTATAATGTCAACTATAAAGCACCCAACTATAGCATGTGCTACTGGCACAAGGGGTGGAGACAAAAAATGCTTCCAAACATCCAACAGTGTACAGCATCGCATTTAAAATTCATTATTTATTAAAAGGTATGAACTCTGTCTCAGAATTAACCAAGTAAAAATTACCTTCTAGAGTGACATGTGTTGGAAAAGATTGTGTTTCTCATTTACCTCTGTGTTTAATATATTGACTAACAGGCCCTCGTGTGTAACAAACTCTAAATAAATATGTATTGGGTTAAATTGAACTAATGGATAAAGAGGACATGGGACATACAGGGGTGGCAAAATTAGGTTTGCAGTTGTAAGTATACAAAACAGTTTATTCTTATATCATTTATTAGTTATTATATTATTTATGTGCATTGTATTACAACTGTAAGCCTATTTTTGCCCACCCCTGTATATGCATTGCAATATTACTCAGACATAAAAATAAATGAATGAAATCTTACCATTTGCAATAATATGATTGTACCTACAGGGTATTATGCTAAGTGAAATAAGTCAGACCAAGAAAGAAAAATACCACATGATTTCACTTACATATGGAATCTAAAAAACTAAATAAACAAACAAGCAAATCAGAAACAAACTCATAGAAAAAAGAGGACAAACTAATTGTCCACAGATTGGAGTGGGGTTCAGAAGGGGGATGAAAAGGTAAAAGGGACTGAGAAGTACAAATTGGCAGTTATAAAAATTATCATGGGAACGTAAAGCACAGTATAGGAAATAAGAGTCAAAGATATTCTAATAACTATGTATGGTTTAAGATGGGTATTTGAGGTGCCTGGGTGATCACTTCAAAAAGTTATATAAATATTTAATCACTATGTTGTACAAATGAATTAATATAATATTGTATATAAACAGTAATTAGAAAATAAACTGATTTTTATAAAGTATATAGTTCTTTTTGACACAATATAGGTATAAAGATGCTTTAAGTATATTATTTTTATGATTAAAAATAATTAAAAGATACATTTTTCTGAACCTATCTAGAATCAAGAATTGCAGTTGACTTAATTCAATGAGAGATTAGTGGTCATCTTCCAGACATCTATCACTTTGCCAGAAATTCTACAGAGTATAAAAGTAACAGAAATACATTCTCTGACCTTGAAGATAGAACATATCTTAAGAAAGCCATTTCATTCCACAGAAAAAGAGCACATGGGTGGGTGTCAAAATGAGTAACTTAGTGCAATAAGGAACAGAAAAAAAAATCAATACATCTGGTGTTGTCAGAGATAGCTTCTTGGAAGAGATGAGAATTGAGCTGACCGTTAGCAGTCCAATGGTTAGAATTTCAATTAAATGACCAACAGTGTGAGGAGAAGGTGTTATAAGGCAGAGAAAATAGTATGAACACAAATAAGAATTTAAGACTAACCATGAGCAGGTTCATGGGGACAGAGAAGATTACCCTAGCTGAGGCAGGTAAGAGATTTGAACGTCCATAAAGTGTCCATTATTGTGAAAATCAAATGAGTGAATATTGGTAGTAATACCTTGTAAAATAACTAAATGTATGAATGAGATAAAATATGCCACCTCCAAACAAAGTTTGAAAATTGTGTTTTTAGTCTTTATCATACTTCAAGTGATTACTTAACCTAATATAGTTTAGCACATCTTCCCACACACAGACCTTTGTACTATATAAAGTAACACTCTGGCCTACATAGTATACCTAATATTCCACAAAAGTGACCATTAGCAAAGACAAGCCAAATTTAGCTATAGCCCCAAGTAGCCTCCCCACCTCTTGTGGCTACAAAGATAGTAAGAGTCCTCATTTCAGAAGAAAAATGCCCTAATTAAAGAATCATTTTAATTACCTTAACTAATATCTTAATGTTACAATTTGCCAAGGGAATAAGAGAACAGGTATCCTATTTGGTCGAGGAGTCTTGCGGAAGGTATAAATGAACAATTGAGGTTAAAATCATTTGGCTTAAATCAGTGTACATATATGTTGGGCTAGCAATTAAATGTAAGAAGAAATAAATCATTGTCTGCAAAAACAAAACAAAATGCCTTACCTTATATTTAAGTACAGTTTTCAGAACTCTTTCTTCTTGTTAGGTTAAAGGATCATTCCTGACTGGAGACCCAGAAGAGAGAACTTTGGAGAATAAACAGGCTTTATTTTGGAATAAGAAGAACTCTAATGCAATAACAACAGTTAATAATTCCTAGAATAGATGGGCCAATGTTAAAATTAAAGATCAGCACTATATACATTTAAACCTGTAAATACCATAGTCTAACTATAATGTAGGAATTCTTAAATTCCTATAGAAGAGGTTTGGGTAGGTGTCAACTCACCTACAAAATTTCACCAGTTAGGAGTAGTTTCTTCTGAGTATAATAGCCTTACTTACAGTGGCTTAGTCAAATGCAGATTTGATTGTCTTTAAAGAGAATTCAGGAGGAAAGAAGGTCAAGGCTCTTGCTGGTGGCTGCATAGTGTCGTTCAGGACAAAGCTCCTTCTGTTCTCCAATAAGCATCCTTAAATGACTTCCAGTTACATCACATGTTACATCCAGAAATATGTCACACCTAGTTGAATGGTAGGCTGAGGAATAAAGGTTTTAATTGTGTATATTGTAGCCTCAAGTAAAAGTGACAAAGAAGGAAAAGAATTATGTAGGCCAATTAGCCAACTCTATTAACATCACAAAATCAGCGATTATAATATGACCTTAGCCATGATATATTTGTTAAAACACTGCTAAATAAATTAGATCCGTTACACAGAACTCCATTATCTAAGTGTCACACAAAGTTCATTCTCTGGGTTTTCTTTTTCTTTTTTTCCCCTCAATGAAAACTTGGATACTTATTAAACAATGATGCCTTTCTACCTTATTCTGGTTGAAATTTTAGAATTTCAAGCTCCCAGAGGTCATCAGAAATGTAGGCTACCCTCACAGTTTTACAATTAAGACATGATTCTATATCCTTTTCAAACATTCAAAACTTTACTGGCCTCAACACTTGGTCTCTTTTAATGCAGAAATGGTCTTTTTGTAACTGTTTAAAAATATTTTATTATTTACTTATTAGAGTTGTCCCACTTTTTCCCCATTTGCCCCCTTCCACCCAACCCACCCTTCATTTCCATGCTCAGTCCCTACACCAATGTCCATGTCAGTGGGTCCTTCACATATGTTGACCAATCCCTTCACCCTCTTTCAGGAAGTCCCCACTTCCTCCCATCCATCTTAGAGCTGTCAGTCTGTTCCATGATTTTATGTCTCTGATTCTATTTTGTGCATTAGAATATGTCTATGGGCCATCTGTATGTCCTCCTTGGAGAAGTATTTATTCAGGTCCTTTGTCCGTTTTTTAAATTGAGCCATTTGTCTTCCTGGTATTGACCTTTTTTATATATTTTGGAGATTAAACCCTTGTCTGATGTATCATTGGAAAATATGTTCTCCCATACAGTCAGTTCCCTCTTCATTTTTATAATGGTTTCCTTAGCTGTGCAGAAGCTTTTTAATTTGTTATAGTCCCATTTGTTTATTTTTTTACTTTATTTCCCTTGCCCTCAGAGATATTTTTGCAAAAATATTGCTACATGAGATATCTGAAATTTTACTATGATTTCCTTTATGATTTTTATGCTATCCTAACTTACCTTTAAATCTTTTATCCATTTTGAGTTTATTCTGGTATATGGTATAAAATGGTGGTTTAGTTTCCTTTTTTTGCACGTACCAGTCAAGTTCTCCGAACACCATTTCTTGAAGGGAATGTCTTTACTCCATTATATGCTCTTGCCTCCTTGTCAAATATTAATTGACTGTAAAGACATGAGTTTATTTCTGGGCTCTCTATTCTGTTCCATTGACCTGTGTGTCTATTCTTATGCCAGTATCAGATGCTTTTGATCATTGTGGCCTTGTAGTATAGTTTGATATCAAGTATTGTGATCCCTCCAATGTTCTTTTTCAAGGTTGCTGAGGCTATTTGGGGTCATTTTTGGTTCCATATAAATATTTGGAATATGTGTTTTAGATCTGTGAGATATGCCATTGGTATGTTAAAAAGAATTGCATTGAATCTATAGATTGCTCTGGGTACTATGGACATTTTAATGATGTTAATTCTTCCAGTCCATGAACATGGTATATACTTCCACTTATTTGTATTTTCCTTAATTTCCTTTTTTCGGTGTCTTACAGTTTTCTGAGCACAGGTCTTTTACCAACTTCATTAAATTTATTCCTAGGTACTATTTTCTTTTTGCTTTTATAATAGTAAATGGGACTGTTTTCTTACTTTCTCTTTCTAATAGTTCATAATTGGTGTATAAAAATGCCATCAATTTCTGAGTATTGACTTTGTATCCCACTACTTTGCCAAATTCATTTATTAGGTTGAGTAGGGTTTTTTTGGTGGAGCATATAAGGTTTTCTGTGTATAATATCATGTCATCTGCAAGTAATGACAGTTTTACTTTCTCTTTTACAATTTGTGTGCCTTTCATTTCCTTCTTCTTGTCTGATTGCTGAGGCTAGGACTTCCAGTACTATTTGAATAAGAGTGGTGAAAGCAGACATCCCTGTCTTGTTCCTGGCTTAAGGGAAATGCTTTTAGTTTTTGCCCAATGAGTATGATGTTGGCAAAAAGTTTTTCATATGTGGTCTCTATTATATTTAGATATATTTCCTCTATTCTCACTGAGTGTTTTTATCATAAATGGATGCTGGATTTTAGCAAATGATTTTTCCACACCTATTAATATGATTATGTGATTTTTATCTTTCATTTTGTTTTTGTGATGTATCATATTTATTCATAGGCAAATATATACCATCCTTGTATCCTTGGGATGAATCCCACTTGATTATGGCGTATGATCTTTATAATGTATCAATGGTCCAGTGTGAGGATTTTAGTATCTATGTTCATCAGAGATATTGGTCTGTAATTTTCTTTCTTTGTTTTGCCTTTACCTGGTTTTGGAATTAGGATCATAGTGGCTTCAAAGAAAGAGTTTGTAAGCCTCCCTTTTCCTGAATTTTTTGGAATAGTTTGAGGAGAATAGGAATTAGTTCTTTAAATGTTTGGTAAAATTCACCTGTGAAGCCATCTGGTCCAGGGCTTTTGTGTCCTGAGAGTTTTTTTATTACTGCTACAATTTCATTGGTTGTTATTGGTCTATTCAGGTTTTTGGCTTCTTCCTGATTCAGTTTTAGAAGATTGTAGGTTCTTTTGTTCTGAGGTGGCTTTCTTGTAGATAGCAGTTGTGGAGGTTGTGGTTTTTCAGACATTCAGCCATCTTATGTCTTTTGATTGGAGCACTTAATCCATTTACATTTAAGTTTATTATTAATAGGTGCTTATTCACTGCCATTTTTTCCCTTTGTACCTGTGTTCCTCTCTATATACATATTTTTTCTTCCTCTTAAAGCAGTCCCTTTAGCATCTCTTGCAATGCTGGTTTGGTGGAGATGTATCCCTTTTAGTTGTTGTTGTTGTTGTGTTTTTTTTTGGTCTGGGAAGCTCTTTATTTCCCTTCCTTTTTAAATGAGAGCCTTGCTGGATAGAGTAGTCTTGGCCACAGATCTTTGCTTTCCATTACTTGGAATATCTCATGTCATTCCCTTCTGGCCTGTAGTGTTCCTGTTGAGAAATCAGCTGGCAGCCTTATCAGAGCTCCCTTGTAGGTAACTAACTGCCTCTCTCTTGCTCCCTTAAGATTCTTTCTTTATCTTTAAACATTGCCATTTTGTGATGTGTCTTGGTGTGGGCCTCTTTGAGTTCATCTTGATTGGGACTCTCTGTGCTTCCTAAACCTGCTTGACTCTCTCCCTCACCAAGTTAGGGAAGTTTTCAGTCATCATCTCTTCAAACAGGCTTTCTATCTCTTCTTCCCTTTCTTCTCCTTCTGGTACCCCTATGATACAAATACTGTTCTTTTCGTGTTGTCCCAAAGCTCTCTTAACTGTCCTTACACTTTTTAAGTCTTTTTTCATTTTGTTGTTCTGACTGGGTGTACTTTTCCAAATCAGTAATTTTTCAAATTGCTGATTTGATCCTCTGCTTCATCTAGCCGTATTTTAATTCCTTCTAGTATATTCTTCATTTCAGATATTGCATTCTTCATTTTCAACTGGTTCTTATTTATAGTTTCTATCTTTTTTCATGCTGACGTAGCTCTCATTAAGTTCCTTAAGCATCCCTATAGCCATTTCTTTGAACTCCCTGTGTGATGATTTGCTTGCCTCAATTTCATTTAGCTCTTTTTATGGGGATTCCGCCTTCTCTTTCATTTGGAGGTTGTTTCTTTGTCTCCTCATTTTAGCTGTCTTGACTTCCTGTCTTGTGATGTGGGCTTTGGTGGGAGAAGTTCCATAGTACCTGATCTGGATGCTCTAGGAATGCCCATTGTGTGGGTTATGTGGGTCCTCATGTTGTATTTGGGTCCTGAATGTTGTTGACCTGTTTGTTGTTGGGATCTCCCCTCCAGCTGTCTGACTGAGAGGCTCAATCTCCACCACATCTAGGACACTGTTGTACAGGTGCTGATAGAACAAAGCAAAACAACACAAAAATGAAACCAAAATGAGAATAGTAGAAGAAAAAAATAAAATAGAAAAAAATAATAATAAGGCTATGAAAAATAAAAACGAATGCAAATAATGAAAAAGAACAAAGTAGAATTCATCTCAGCAGGGTTTAGTGCTGGATTTTCCCTTAGGTGATGGCTCTGATTTTGTGTGAGCTAATATCAGGTACTATACATGCCTAGCGCTCTACAGCCTGTTTGAAACTAAAAGCAATCCACAGTTTGTGGCTGATTCTTCTAGATTAGGCTGATCTCAGCATGGGCCAAGCTGTTCTGAAAACCTGGGCTTTATCATCAGTGGGCCTAGGGGTGTGTCAGCAAAGGACCCAAGTCACTGCAGGATCTGCCTCTGCCTGTCTCTGCCTGCCAATCTGCCAAGACTGGTCTTAGCACTCTGCTAAGTCTGCTAAGACTGCTATCAGTCTTAGACTCCATTCTCCGGGCTTTCTTAAGCTACTTCATTTTTGTACCTTTATGCTACGTTTTTGTCTAATGTATTTCTTGGAGAACGTATCTTCTATACGTTCATAGAAAGTGTTTGTGTGTTGTACTGTTATGGCTACAAGGGCAAGATTGATGATATATGAAGATTCCTACTCAGACAGTTATCAACTGGTGTATCAAGGACAGTAATTGACAGAGATAATTCAGGGAAGTGAAAAAAGATGAATTTCAGGTATAGTATAACTTTATGATTTCTGATTTTTCTAATGGAGAAGTAAGTCATGGCATCTTAAGAGCTGCCAATTTTCTGAAATAAAACATGTCATAACTAACAGTTTCTGACACATAGTAGGTGTGTTCACCTACATACTTGTTCATTCAACAAGTATGTTGAATAAACTTTCTGTCATTTACCCTTATCAAAGTGTACGCAGAAGCTGGTAATAAAAATAAGCATTCTCTATCCACTTTAATGAGGCAGCATACATTTAGACAGCATATGTCATTGTGAATAAAGGCTCTGTGATAAACCCAAAGGAAATGCTTGCTGTGATTTCTTGTTCTGAAGGTCTTGCCCTATCTTTTAGGTGACCTGGAAGAATTTTTTTTTTTGGACTTATATCTAATGTTAACTAATCAAATCTATAGGAATTTGTTCCTAAACCATTTGGCCACCAAGCTGATTACTAACATTGTAAAATCAATTTAAAACCACTTTTAAATATTTAAAATCATCTTATAATTTCCTAAATCATCATGTAAATCAGCTTGAAATGAAGGTTAGAGACTGTTAGTGAATACATTGGTTGATCAAGCACTGAATTGGTATTGGGGGGCATTTGAGGATGCACAGGTAACAGCCTTGCCCTTGACAACTTATAATCCATTTAAGGGGATAATGTGTATGCAGATAATGTCACATTATATTATAACTTGTCAAATTAATAGATAAGACAGTAAATGTTTTATTTTTCCCAACACTTCAAATAAATTGGACTTTCCTAAAATGGAAACATGGAGCAAATATGTCCTGTTATGTAACCAAATTTTGAGATCCTGATAGAAGGACTAGAGTATAACGTATTGTTTAGCATAGATAACCTTTCAGAAATTCACTTGAACCACAGGAGGAAATAAAAACAATTATTTTTTCTTCTTTTCTTAAATTAGGTCATGGAACTAAAGGAGTATTTGAGCTTCTGTCTGGATGGAGGAGAACCAGAGAAAATTTGCCCTTCAAAGACAGGGTAGCAGATGCCTATTCTGATGTGATGGTCACCTATACCATGACCAGCTCCCTGTACCTTATTACCTTTGGCATGGGTGCCAGCCCCTTCACAAACATAGAAGCTGTAAAAGTCTTCTGTCAGAACATGTGCGTCTCCATTCTGTTAAACTACTTCTACATTTTTTCTTTCTTTGGCTCCTGTCTGGTCTTTGCTGGACAACTAGAGCAAAACCGTTACCACAGCATCTTTTGCTGTAAAATCCCTTCTGCAGAATACCTGGACCGCAAACCTGTGTGGTTCCAGACAGTGATGAGTGATGGGCATCAACAGACATCCCATCATGAGACGGACCCCTACCAGCACCACTTTATTCAGCACTTCCTCCGTGAACATTACAATGAATGGATTACCAATATCTACGTGAAGCCATTTGTTGTCATCCTCTATCTCATTTATGCCTCCTTCTCTTTCATGGGATGCCTGCAGATCAGTGACAGAGCCGACATCATCAATTTGCTAGCCAGTGATTCCCCAAGCGTTTCCTATGCTATGGTTCAGCAGAAATATTTCAGCAACTACAGCCCTGTGATAGGATTCTACATCTACGAGCCCCTTGAGTACTGGAACAGCAGTGTTCAGGAAGATCTACGGAGACTCTGTAGTGGGTTCACTGCAGTGTCCTGGGTGGAGCAGTATTACCAGTTCCTGAAAGTTAGCAACATCAGTGCCAATAACAAGAGTGACTTTATCAGCATCCTACAGAGTTCCTTTTTAAAAAAGCCAGAATTCCAGCATTTTCGCAATGACATCATCTTCTCCAAGGCGGGGGATGAGAACAACATCATTGCATCTCGCTTATATCTGGTGGCAAGGACTAGCAGAGACAAGCAGAAGGAAGTCATAGAAGTGTTGGAAAAGCTGAGGCCCCTGTCTCTCTCAAAGAGTATCCGATTCATCGTGTTCAACCCCTCCTTTGTGTTCATGGACCATTACGGCTTGTCTGTCACAGTGCCTGTCCTGATTGCAGGCTTCGGTGTTCTCCTGGTATTAATCCTTACTTTTTTCCTAGTGATCCACCCTCTGGGAAACTTCTGGCTAATTCTTAGTGTCACCTCAATTGAGCTGGGCGTTCTGGGCTTAATGACACTATGGAACGTCGATATGGATTGCATTTCTATCTTGTGCCTTATCTACACTTTAAATTTCGCCATTGACCACTGTGCACCACTGCTTTACACATTTGTATTAGCAACTGAGCACACCCGAACGCAGTGTATAAAAAGCTCTCTGCAAGAGCATGGGACAGCCATTTTGCAAAATATTACTTCTTTTCTTATTGGGTTGGTCCCCCTCCTATTTGTGCCTTCGAACCTGACCTTCACACTGTTCAAATGCTTGCTGCTCACTGGGGGTTGCACACTTCTGCACTGTTTTGTTATCTTACCTGTGTTCCTAACCTTTTTCCCCCCTTCCAAAAAGCACCACAAGAAAAAGAAACGTGCCAAACGAAAGGAGAGAGAGGAAATTGAATGCATAGAAATTCAAGAGAACCCTGATCACGTCACCACAGTCTGATGGGTGTAGACTAATGGATTATTTTTCTTTTCCAGTATTGCACAATGATGCAGGGCGAGTAAAGCTCAGACCTCAGCTGCTTGGGCTGGCCAGGGGTAACAAGGCAAGTCAGATCAAGAGTGAATTATTCATTACACATCAAGGTGTCCACTTCTTGGAGGGAAGAGGGATCAAAGAAGAGGGGAAAGTTCTTTGCAACCTTTTCTCCACTAAAGATAAGTTTCTGGATATGATCTTAGAGCTCTTTCATGGAATGGATGAGTCAGTGAAGTATTAGAAGGCCAAAAGAACCAACTGCTTTAAAAAATAAAATGCTTAGGAAGATGGAGAAGAGAGGAAAGGGGGCCTCCAAATAGGGAAAAAGACATAGAAAATATCGAAATTGCCATGGCACTTTTCATATTTGTTTTCTGAACAAGTTGGTCAAAGGAAACCTATGCACTTGGGAAGTATATATTTAATCCTGTCTAAACCAAAGGACTTCCCAATCCATTTTATGTGTACATATATATGTATATATGCCATATATACATATACTTAGATTTGTCTTTAGTGTACATTGACATTTGTGTGGAAGGCGATGTCCATTTACAGATAGGCTGGACTTTCTCTAGAAAGTCAAATCAGCCTTAGCCAAATATAAGAGCACTCATGCTCATTCAAAATCAACTCAAGTGTTTCAGCAGCAAGAGTATTTTTCAACTGTGTTAAGCAAAATAAACAAAGATGTGAATCTATTAGATTCTACATATCATGTTGTCAGTCTTTGAGATTCTTACTTTGGATGACTTAGCAAAAAATATAAAAGGCATTTGAATTAAATACCACATGGACAAGGTTTAAAAATCTCATGTTACAGCTAAATAGTTGATATGGCTTTTTATTGGCTTTTAACAGTTCTCTGTATTTGAGGAGGCTGATTTGACTACATTCAGAGCGCTCACCCACAGTACATGAGCACTTTACACATATTGTCTATACATATGTGTATAAGGATACACAAGTGTGTGTGTGTGTCTTTGTGTGTGTGTGTGTGTTAGCTGGGGTATTCAATAGTCATAGTATTCTCAGTTTAGATGGTGAAAATATACTGCCATGGGATATAGATAATTCCCTTAGAAGAAAGGAGACAGAGCTAAGAAATTTGTAGGATGAAGTAGAGCAAATGGGCCATTGTCACTCATCATACACCATATGTAAAAGAAACATATTCTAATCCTATAAAGTCTGTTGTGTTCCTTGCATTGATATTTGGAACATTAACCCAGGCCACAATCACTACCATAGTGGTCACTATAAGTACTGCAATATCATTTTGTAGATTCTTGCTGTATCATTGTTCTCGTAACCTGAACCGTGCTCCTCAGTTGGCCCACCTTCTAGTGATTGTAGCTTCTCCACAGGCAGCTTATTAGTTGTAACTGCTGCCAAACTCTCTCTCAAGAAAAGTACTGAGGTAAATGTTTTCATTGAGCTAAAGTATAAAATTGCTCCCCAGCAGATAGACTCAGTCTGTTGGGTGCTTACTTGGATTAGTGCTGGGCTTCCTGTCACAGAAAACTACTAGAAAATGCCTTTTCCTATGTCAAGTAGTAGAATAAGTTGATTTTCTGGTAGGACCGAACAACTGTCCAATGATTATAAAATATGTTAGTAAGCTCTTTAACCTGGAAAAGAGCTACCATTCCCCACCAACTTTCATTGTAGATTTTAATTGAACTTAAAATATTAAAATCTAAAGAATAAAAAGCCAATCTCCTGGACTCAGTTAAGTTTAGAAAAGAATTATGGTAGATGTAGTCTTTGGAAATGAAGTTTATAGATTAATACAGTAACAAAAAAAAACAAGTGTACCTTTTACAAATAAAGTACTTACCATAATATTAAGGGAAAAGGGGACTGTCTCTGAAAAAAAACATTTAACCAAATTTTATTTCATTAAATGGCATTTGTTTAGTCCTACCTTGAGGTAATTGAGTTCCTGTTAGAAATTATGTCTTATCAATTGTGTTCATCTGGGCAAAACATCAATAGATTGAGTATGGAAAATAATTGCCATAAACATAGGGTGGTTGTTCTTGCATTATTTGTAAAGTCATGTCACAGATAACCCTAGCCTTTTACCTCCTGAACTGCTCTGCTATGATGAACTAGTGTTTGGCACTGACAGACATTCAGGCCATGGTCTCATATCTGCAGTAGATGTTTCTGAGCAGTTGGGGTTATTCTTTGTGGGGGGAGCAGATTCTTCTTTCACAGTCTGCTCATCATTTGTGAAGATTTGTTTTACATCCCTTTCAAAAGATAAGAAGTAATCGACTGAGAAATTCTATTAACTATATCACTCCACTTTTTTCCAAGGTATGCCAGATTCACAAGCATTTGCCAATTTTTTAAAAGCTTACCTATTTGGGTCATTTTTTCCTAATTACCTTATTCAATTTCACATGCAAAGAAGGTTGGCAGCCTGATTTAGGAAGAAAGAATCAAGCATGCCAGTTGCCAAACACATATGGGGATAGTTGTGTATATCATCGAACCACTGGGCTGTTCTAATATCATTGCTTCAGATACAGTGTCTATTTGGAAGGGGAAAAACACTTTTTTGGGGGGGTTATATCTTCAAGGCTTAAAGTTACTAAAATAAATATGAATTTCTCATTGCTCAAGTGACCAGAAGTATAGAATTCTGGAAGGGACATTATTTTTTCCGGACATCATGGCACTCTTCAGTGAACTGTAGCAATAATTTACTGAAATGGATGTTCTTGTCCTGGGAGAGTTAATATACCACTCAAAATGTCCTAACTCAGTCCCAGGAAGTAATTTAAGTCCAGGAAGAATCTAACTGAGTGTCATCTGACCTCCCAACCTTACTCTCAGATATTTCCAAGAATTCTAAGAATGCTAAAATACATTCTAAAATATAAGATCAAGATTTGCAAGTAACACTCAACCTCTGCCTTTTTTGATAGTTTGTGTGCAACTCTCCCTGGTTTTTCAATTTTACTCTTATTGTTTTGTCCATTTGTGAAATATTGATAGTGTTCAAATTAGGAACTTATCTACTGTTAGAAGATGGCCAATCAGCTCCTAGAAGAGAAGAAACCTGCAGGAAACGTCTCAGATGTGTAGAATATTTTATTGTTGAAATGTGTTTTTTTTTCCTTAAAGTGAGAGATTTGAAGTTTATAAAAACCACACCTTTTCTGAATTTAAACTGGAATGTGGATTTGTTTTCTTCCATCAGAATATATATTTAAATTAGAAAGACCATAAGAGCTTACTCTTCATATGATGGTTAATAAAACTTCAAAGAGGTACTCATCTAAATTTTAGAAAGAGATCTGGCTAAAAGTTAAATTCTTAATCCCATAGTTATCATAGGCTGACTTTGACCATGCTGACTTTTTTGAATGAAGGGTGCACTTACAGGTCATCCTGTGAATTCTTCCAGGGACTGTGAACCTCTTTGAAAGCTGTGCATGAATATTCTGTGAAAGAATTACTCTCTATTGTGGTTGTACCATGTGAGTGTTTCTTTCCCATTTAATTCTTATTTATTTCCACAGAATTTTGATTTTACTTTGTGAGCTTAAAATAATAATTATGACAAATGAAGCTCCTATGACGCTATACTTGCCATTCTTGAATGTTGGATTCAAGAGGATGAGAGCTTTGTCCATTTTGTAATTACCCATTACACCTACCCATAATAAGCTAATCCTTCTAGATTTGTGGTTAGAGCTGGGGATTAACTATTGCCATTCAGAATTACATGTATCTTTATAAGTTGACTGTAAATATCATAATTACAGTCACATATTTTTATGACCAAATAGTTATGAATGCCTGACACTATGCATGCATTGTTATTAATAGTACATAGATTTTTAAAGACACTATTTTCATGGTTATTGAAACTTTATTAAAATTCTTGTATCACCTAGTAATAAATGCCTTTATAGGTTTTGGTCCCAAGGGCCTAAATTCCATAGAAAGTTCTATCCCAAGGGGAATGATTTAAAAATTGCCTTCCTTGGATGTCAATGGCAGTAACCTCTTCTAGACTATCCTCTGGAAAATCCTAGAAGCTAAATCTGGCTTCTAAGTAAAGGGCATACCAGATTCTGTGTCAGTCAGTAATTAAACCTACTCTAATATCCTGCATTTGCTACTGTCATGGAGATCCACAGAATACAATGACTTGAAACTGGGATTTAGATGTTGTCTCCTGTGGACTGGAGAACTCAATGATCTGCTTAACTTCTTTCTAGAGAGATCTCTCTGTTCAGTCTATTTAGTTGGTGTTTGCAAATGGTGTTGATAATTCTTTCAAATGTGAATCTGAAAACTAATTTATTCCAAAAGAGATCTAGAAGCACCTTTATTCCTTTAAAATCAACAACAAAAAAGACATTTTGCTCTTTCCGTGTTCCAAAACATAATTATGACAAATTTTATGACATTGACTCAGAACGCATCTAAAGTTGAATTATTATGCCCTTGAAATCTCCCCATCTTTAATCTCAATGTAAAACAGCATCATCATTGTGGTGCAGGCATTTACACCAACCTTTGTAAGCAATGATCTGCCAATATGTTGTGTAGAGGAAAAACAAGCTAATTTTTTTAACTGGTTTATCTCCAAAATCATGACTACAAATATATTTACCTGAATGAAAGAAGAAAAATCATAAATGAAAGCAACAAAGGCTTGTTGTATTTGGTCCAGCATGGTAAGGACTATATATAGGTATGATAGCAATAAACTACTTGGATTTCTAAGCTAAATAGCCAAGATTTGACTCACCTTTATGTTTTAGTCAGAAGAGCAAGAAATAATGTTCTGTGTTTGAAGTTTTGTGGAGTTGAATCAGGCAACATTTGGAATAAGACTGAGAGGATGTTGAGAAATGAGCCCACGTGCTTAAGAATTAGGCTGCCTGTAAGCAGGTGTGATGGAACAGGTGGAAAAAATTCTGCATATTTTACAGTTTAGGATACAGCACAGAGAATTGCATGGTGCCACAAAAGTATAGATTCTTAACTGCTAGTAAATTATATGCAAATATATCACACTTGAAGATTTTCTTATTTGTCAGATTCATAACCTGATCTTTACAGGGAAAGTGCTCCCGAATTTCCGAGCATGAACCAGCAAGCTTGAGCCATAGATCATTTTATGGGTGAAAGTAGGCTACTAAGGAAACTCCTTGAAAAGAAGCTTCAAGTAAGTTCCCAGATAAGCATTTTTCATTCCCAGGGATGACTGTTGGCATTGATTTGATTTTGTACATCCTTGGAGCATAATGAACACTTTTTTGATGTTTTCTCTGTTCTTAATGAGCACCTCTCTATCACTGGTAGAAAAGTCACTTGCTTTTCTTATCAAATGAAAAACAATTCAAAGAGAGAAATGTATAGGGTCAAAAATCATATACTAGAATAATACAGATGACTTGCCTACAGAAAAAATCATATCTCTTCTGTACCTCTAAAGATACTGTTAAAATTAAATGGGCTTATACCCTAATCTGAGAAATTCAGTAAGGTACATAATTTTAATGTATTAAGTATTTATAAAAAAAATCATTGCTAAATTTTCACTTTTATATATTATAGAAAGTCAGTCCCTACTGTTTTTTTCCAGTTAAAGTTTTTCCTAAGAAACGTCTCAAGGGTCACGTTAATTATGAAGTCTTAAAAATAAGAAGGAAACATTGGAAACAGAGGAACAAGAACATCAGCTGGTAATGTGTGGTCTCTGTTTCATGTCACGTGTTTGTACTTAACTGGGATCTTTAGAAGTCATTTGTAACTGTGTACTGGTTTCCCACGTGGCTAATGGCATGGCCAGATTCTGGAATGAGATGGTTTTCTTTTCCTCTATTTTCATGGTTATTAGAGCAACCATATAACCCACAGGGTTTTGTCAGAGCAGTGGAGAAATAAGGACTTGAAGAATTCCCTAAGAGTAACTGAGAGAGACTGCCACGGGTAAAGGAAAAGCAGAGAGAATCCTGTGTTGCCTTCCAGCCCTGTGTAAATTTCTTACCTCCGACTTCAGCTGGGGAAGTCTACAGTATGTTGCGGGGAGCATTTATCTAATCTAAGAGGGCCAAGTGCATCTCCCCCTGGAAACTGAAACACCTTCCATCATTCTATTTTGTTAATTTGCTGGTTATTGGGAGCCACAATAAAAGAGCTGGAAAAAGACCAAACTGTCATATTCCTGCACGTCCTGCTGCAGTGCGCAGCATTTATTTTGAGTTACAATCAAGAAATTCTGGCATCTTTTCTTCTCAAACATAAAAGTGCTAGGTACTGATAGATTATACCTTAAATTCAGCAATGCAAATATCCCAAAGTTTAGCAGAGTTGAAGTAAAAACTTTATTATACTTTCTTGTTAGTTATGCGTATTTTTCAGCAATAAACTTTCTTGCTCCTAAACAAGAAATCTGTCACAGTTAGTAAAAGGCAGAGATCTCTCTAAGCTACCTCATAAGGGTATTTAAAGACAAAATGGCATGCAACCTTTGATTAAATGGCAAATATTAAAGCCACAAAGCGATATTATTTATCACTTCTCCTTAATGTTCTTTCATTCTGTAAATATAGACCAAGCTAAATGTAAAAGACTTACCTGTTATGTGCAGTCCTATTTGTGCATTCTGGTTAATATAATATTCATTAACATGAAATCTCTCAGGGTAGTTGTTTGGCTGTCTCTCTACAGACATCCCAGAGCACAAAACATGGTTCAGAAAGAGAAGTAAACTGACATTGATTTTGAGCAGTGGTCTACCTGTGAGGTGCACAATATTCAAATAATCTGTGAATAACTTCAGCAAAAATTCCAAGTGAACTTCTTCCTACTGGAGGGAAAATGCAGTTTGCTTGTTTACCCTAAGAAAACTTTTTTAAAAAAATTTACCAGTATTTGGCATTTTACTTAGGTTTCCTTTTCCACTGGATGCTATTGCCATTATTTTTGGCTGAACTGGAGTTGTGAAACACAGGTCATTTTCGGAAATGTTAGAATCAGTGAAAAGAAAACTACTGTGAAGAAACTCTTCATCCATACATAGACAAGTTGTAGGAATGAAAGCAAAAGTTGAGTACCTTCATTTCTTTTCCTAAAACAAAACTCCACTTACTCTTAATCCTTGCTAAACAAAATACTAATTTCTCTAATAAAATAAAGTATGATAAAAAGTATGAAACTATGAGACTCAAGTGTCTTATCAATATAATCCAATAGCAAAGCAGCATTTTCTTTCACTCTAAGAACATTATTTTTTAATATTTAATGACATATGCGTTCTTACCACAATATCACTCATGAAAACAGCCTCATTATCACTTCTAAAATAGTGCAAATAAACTAAAAAACCATTTAAAGCTCTCTGCTTTGTATTTTGGGCTCTAAAACTAAAGGTATTTATTGAAGAAAGCTTAAAAAAGAATTTTGAACATAAATGTTAATATAAAAAATAATCTAAGTTATACTTTCATCCCAAAATATCTTCAAAGTAGGAAAATGCCTGACTACCCATTTCAGATCTTTCTAAGAAGCAAATATTCTCATAGGAGCCCTTCAAAAATATCCAAATTTCCCAATTGCTTGCATTTGATTCATTATCAAAATGTACCTCCATTTTCTGTAAGTTTAAAAAAACAATTTATAAGCCAGAGTTTTCTAAGTATAATAAGAATAAAGAAATGACAAATTATTCCTTATAGATTTACATATGTGAACACACATTCAATAATTACATTAATCTCTAATTCAATCAAGGGGAAATGTGTTGCAAATATTTCCTTGTTTATTTAATTACTATTTTTTCACTTTGGATGCACAGAGTTATAATAATTTTAGTGAAATTCATCAGTATTCTCTTTAGGAAACCTAGATCTAAAGCCTAAAGGTAAAAACCTCAAGAAAAATAACAAAGTCTTAGCTACTTACAAAAATGTCATCTCTGTTACATTGATTATAATGCCACTAGGCAAAGTTATTTATAGTATTTCTGACTATGTTGTCCTTTTATTTTAACAACAAAAAAAACCTAGTTCCATTAGTCATAATAAAGACTAATCGGCATATTAAAACAGTGATAGATGATTCGGGTGTTCACTCTCTAGTTCCTGGGGTCAGGTGACTTTGCCAGTTCCTTCTCAATCACTATCCCAAATGCTGAAAGCTGGGCTGTCCTTCATTTCATAGTGTTACTAGGAAGTGTCCCACAGAATGTCATAATACCTGACTTCTTCATCTAACCTCTGGGACCCCTGGGCCTCCTCTCCTTTAGGGAATCTTCTAAGCTAGGAATTAATTTTTCTAATATCTCATGACATCACAATGTAACAGAATAATCTATACTTCTTTAGTCCTTCATTGAATCACAAGTTCTAAAAATTATAAATTTTGTCCTTTAAAAATTCAAGAATAAGTGTATTAAAAGTAGTACCACGATAATAGATATCAATTATTCCTATATGGTTAAGATAACACATTCTGAAATAAATTTAAAATATCTTGGTATTTCTGAGACATACTGAAATATTTAGATGGCTTTTTAAGACCCTTAATAATTGTACAAACTTCAAGTCTAAAGCAATTTATAATCGGTTAACAACAACAACAACAAAAAAAAACAGCTCTGCTTAAAGCTTCTCACTGCACTACATTGTATTACTGTAGAAACATTAACTACAAAAGTGCTTGAACCAATGGCTTTTTACCATGTGAAAGTTACAGAGATGGAGACAATAATAAACTGGCTGCTCTCAAGCAGTACACAGGCTAACTCACAAAGCACACCCATTCGTCTGCAGTGAGACAGTTCCAAGGCTAGGGAATAATATTCATGAGCTTTCATCACTGATTCTAAGTATTAAAACAAAGAACTTTAAATCTTTGAATACCCAAGACCATTAGATTCTCACAAATAATGTGACGACATTACAAGGCACATAAACAACAGTCACAGGATTTAAGTGCACCTGATGCCAAAATTATACTGAAACAATTTAATAATCCACAATCCACTTTAGGAGCTTTGTCATTGGAATGTCATCTTCATTATTGGCAAAATTTGCATGACTAAATGGAGAAGTCTACTTAATAACATTTCATTTTATGTAGTTTGCCCAGAATTTTGTATGAACCATTTTCCTGTAAAGTCAATAATTTAATCATTAACTTAATGTTCAATTTTTTATTTCTAAATTAATTTTCCTTAGAATAATTAAAACAAGTTTTTTCTTTAATTAAGAATGAGCATGGCTATAAAGGAGTGAAATAAGAACTTAGAAAATTAAACTGGGCAGGTGAGCATATTTGCAAGTACTATAGTTTGGGAAATGAATTACTCATTGTTATTTATATATTCACCAAGGTGAAATTCCCTACTGCTTTTAATAATGGCAGCTGACATGGCAAACAGTATATTGTACAAGTCCATCTGCTTAGAAGACACTTGAAAATTATCGATTCAATGAAAAAATAAATGAAAAAATTCTCTTATCTCTGACTTGTCTGTCTGTAACCTAATGAAAAGTAAGTTACTTAATAATCTCTGTCAGTGAAGGCCTAGATGTGGATGTTTTTGTTGTTGTTTTATTTTATTTTATTTTATTTTCTTGAAATCTCCTTGATAATGAGTTATACAGGAATAAAGCCCTGTATAAAGAAAAAAAATTCAGGTATGTTGAAACTAGCTGTCCTTTCCAATAAATTGAAATGCCAGAGCCCAGCGCTATATATAACTTTTTTTTTAAGTTCGTTTAGTTTTTTCTTTTCTTTTTTTAAAAGAATTTTTATTCATTTATTTATTTTTAGACAGAGGGAAAGGGAGGGAGAAAGAGAGGGAAACATCAATATGCAGTTGCCTCTCATGCGCCCCCTACTGGAGACCTGGCCCAAAACCCAGGCATGTGCCCTAACTGGGAATTGAACCAGCAACTGTTTGGTTTGCAGGCAGGCACTCAATCCACTGAGCCACACCAGCCATGGCCGAGCTATACATATCTTGATAGTGAAATAAAAGGGAATGGGCTTGAAGGGAATGAAGAAAAAATATCAAAGGACAGGGATGATTTAAAAAAAGAGATCAGTAAGAACCAACCCCTGCCCCAAAATGCAAAGCTTTTGAAGAGTAAAATAAACAGCTTGACCAAATTTTTAAAACATTTATTTAGTTTCTGTTTGTTAGCTTAGTTATTTTTTAAATAAACATATTGAAAGGGGTCAAAAAATGTTGGCATATATAAATCTTCAAAAGTTTGTTGCCTCTTAACCTTAACAAATATAATACCAGAAATTCAGTTGCATTTTAGGGTCAAGATTTACTGTGGTTGGGTTCCTGGAGCACCCATATATTGCTTGGGATTATGTTCATTTACTCAGAAAATATTTAGAAACACATCTATACTAGTGCTAGGCTCAGAGAAAGTACCAATCTTCAAAGCCCTTGCCTTTGAGGCACTTATGATCTGTTGAGAAAACTTCTTCCTGGGATGTTCAAGGAAGTCAAGGAAGGCATCATGAAATGATCCACATTGAAGCTTGGATGAGTTTCTAATAGATAGAGGTGAGGGGATTGGCACCACAGACTGGAAGACAATGGGATGCACAAGAGCATGCAGGCTGTAAAGTAGGTTGTCCAAGATGAAGGCTATTAAAGGTGAGATCATTGGAACCCAAATGAGAGTGATTACAAGTGTAATATTACAAAGTAAGGACAACCAAGATATGGGGAACTTTTGGAGGCGGAAGTGCGATCATGAAGGGAAAGCTCATTCTGAGATATGTCCTTGGGCTTGAGTGCAATGAAAGGTTTATACAATGTAAACACCACCCCCCCCCCTTTTCTGTATTTTATCCGTTACAGTAAAGGATTCAAAAATTCAGCAACACTTAAATTTACAATCCTAATTGCTTGAATATAGATTTTGCAGTAGCTATTGTAGGACATGAGTTTGATTCTCCCATCGGTAGAACACCGTCATATTCTGTCACAGATGCCTGTGGTCCCTCTGGCCACTTCATATACACCTTGTGTTCCTCAATGTGCAAGAGTGAGAGACTGACATGAATCAATTGGAATCCAAACATTCTAGGAAAACAACTCAAACTAATATATTCAAACTAACCACCTCAGTTAATATGATTAGTTTTGTCAATAATTCAAATAATACTTGACCAGTAGGGTAGATATTGTTATTCCTGCTTTATAGGTTATATTAAGAAAGAAAATATTGTAAACAAATATGTCCCTATGGTACAATACATCATCTCTTCTTCCTAAATCCATATGAAAGGTGCCTGTACAGAAGGGTACAAATGCACATTATATGTGATGAAAATAAGTGCGCAGATTTTCTCCCCCCACCTGCCCTTTTCTAAATGCAAAATTTAAGACAATGCTTTAGTTAAAATTCTTAAAATTATTTTTTAAGTCACGTGTTGAAGAGTCACTTTTATTTTCTTTGGCGATCACAGTGGGATACATGTGTACGTAGTCTTAAACGAATCAATTTATTAATGAACTTTTTTTTAATGATTAGAGTCTTAATGATACTAATAATAGGTGCTCCCCAAAACTAGCAAGCAGGATTATAAGGAGTTTGGAGGTGTATATTTTAACCTTTAAACCTGAGATAAGCATTTTTAATAATGTCGCTTAGAATTAAAGATAAGTTTGAAGTTACGTGGGGAAGCCACATTTTAGAGTTGGCTTAAGAGTTCATCAGTTCACAGAGTTGTATGGACAGAAATTCACCAGCCAAGTAGCCATAGGAGACTGCGGCCAATACACACACTCCAAAAGACATTCTGAGTGTTCCCAGAATCAGCGGAGCCATTGGTCCTCAAAGACTGCTGCATATCTGAATGACCTGCAGAGATTTTTAAAGTGTCAATACCCAGGCTGCATGCCAGGCTAATTAAATTAGTATCTCCCCAGTGGGACTCTGATCTGTATATTTTTTAAGTTCCCCCAGTGAGTTCAGTGTAGAGCTAAATTTCAAAGCCAGTGGCTTCAATCACCAAGTCAACAAATTCAATCTAACAATTACTGATAGAGCCACTTATGTTGAATGATGATTACATAAGACAGAGGCATCTGTGGCATCTATGACTAGAATACAAGCAAGAAATTGTAAAGTGTCAAAGGGAAACCCACAGACTAGAAAGATAATTTCTCGTAGAACCAAACCTGGCAAAAATAAATTGTATTTAAGAGCACTTAAGATGGGGTTAGATTTTTGGCCTGAGCATCTCATGTGATGTGAACAGCCTTAGAAAAATTGTAAACAAAAGCACAAAATGTGTTCCTGGATCAATGAATTTAGCTTGAGAGCATGTTTCCAGTAGAAGTTGAATTTTGTACAAGAAGAAAAGTTTGATATAGGGACCCATGAAGGTCATACTGAAGAATTCACATTTGCTTTCATGGACTTTGGAAAAAATTTTTTTTAAATTAGTATTATTGTCTGGATGTACAAATATTAGTCTGCAATGTTCTAAGTATAGAATAGGTTGGAGATGGGAGACTTGGACCAAAGAAATGTTAGAAGGATAATTGACTCACTAAGGATAACAATGATTATGGCATGAAATAGGGTTGTGGCACTGAAAATAAAAAGGAAGAAATGAATGCAGTCAATACTATACCACAAAAGCCTATACCCATAAAGTAGCCTGGACACCCAAGAATTTTCGAGTGTCCAAAGCACCAGCATATGGTACTCTATAGTTGAATGTGTTAGTGGGTGTGATGGGGTATCACAGTAGCCAGTCATTTACTCTTTGAATGATCTAGTCACTCTAATACTCTAATTCATATTTTAATAATCATATTCCTGTGGCTTTGATGTGCAAAAGAACCTATTGTTACCAGAAAATATCAGGAAATCATGCTTTACAAAATGGTTGATTTGGTTCTTTACATACTTAGCTTGGGAAAAGGTCTCTTAATTGGTTCATCTTACTGATGTCATTTCAGCAGAGTGAAAGAGAAGGAAAAGAAA